>WNWK01000310.1:0-195000 GCA_009830355.1 Cherax destructor
AAAATACCTCAAACCTCTCTGATACGTCGAAATACACAATAAAAACAATTGCCTGTATATGGATGCTTGTATTCAGTCAAATACGAGTCAATAAAAACACCAAAGTGTTGCACACATCATAAAAGACGTTTTTTACACTTATATTTTTCTTTATCTTGCAGTCATGTTGCAAAAAAATATTTTATGCAACATATGATGCAGGTGCCAGAGAAAGCCTGAAGAATAATGATTTTTACGTTGAAAAAACTGGCGACGAAGCAACATGCAATGCGCCGCTGAAGAACTTTTTATTAGTGCACGTTTCTCTCACCAGGAGTTTTGTTTTCAGCCTATTTGACCGATAGAACTCTTGGCGAGAGAAACGTTGGATTAATAAAGCTCTTGGTAAGAGAAACGTATTCAACGCCTTGTGCGACAGGTCTATTATCAGGGCGACGTTTCGCACTGTGTAGAGTATTATCAGTCTGATATAGTGTTTAGGAACCCGACGAGTTGAAGGATTATTTTTTTTAACCAGTTTCAACACAGAGCGAAACGTTGTCCAAACAAAAGCTTGTTATACAACGCGGATCTTCACTGTTGTCGAGACACTTGCTTACACTCTCTCCAATATTTTTTTCACTAACTGTAATTAATTACATTTTGCATCCATCTCTCTATTAGTACATCAACGGCTCAAAGACATACTCAGAGAGAAAGTGTTTAAATATTTGGCATCAATAACAGTGGAGAAAAAATGTGTGATGGGCCAGTCTGCTCTGTCTTATTATTTTCATGGGGAAGCGCCAAATCTGCATGGGTCATACAGCGCCTGAGGATTGGGAGATAATGAGAGTTTGATCAGAAGAGGAGGAAGAAAGCTTCAAAGCCTTGCCTCAAGAGCCGCTGTATATCAATGGTTTTTCATAATAACGAATAACTTTGGGGCCCAGTCCCTGGACCCCATTATGTGCTCTGTAATCTTTTGACTACCACCCACAGGATGGGTATTGGGTGCATAATAAAGATATTAAACTAAACACAACTGAAAAGGCGTTTCGTCCACCAAGGATTTTTATAATTTCCGACAGAACTGAAAAAGAATCGATAAAATCCCTGGTGGACGAAACGTTTTCTCCACAGAGTGCCATAAACCGCATTACTGCGTCTTATCAACAGACATCAAGAGCCCCTCACCGGCATCAAGGGACCACTCTAAAGGTTACACTATTTTGAACTAACTTTTTGCATCGAGGCTGCCAGAAAATTCGACTATCCCTCAGTGGAAACCTGCAAGATTACCGACAGTACAAATAGCCAACTATAAATATTATACAAAACAAATACATAACCTACAAGTGTATTCAGTGACCTTACACAAATCTTAGTGCCACACAAGCTGGGCGCTGGGGAACAATCATAGACAAATACGGCCCAGCAGGATTCAATCTCCTCCGCCAATTTGCATTCATTACACCCGTGTTTACGCTAGCTACAAGGCTTTACTTAGGTCTCGTTTTCCCGAGAATAAAAGCCAGATTTGTCTCTCACAAGCAGGGCTTGTGATTCCTCTCTTCAATCCATGACCTTTAGAAATTTTACTTGTTATGAGTTCTGGTCCATGTCGCAGGGGGTACGTATGTTATTTTAAGATGTTTGGATACACCCACAGTGTGCTGCCAACATATAGCGTATGATACGCAAAACAACTACTGTGAAAAAATAGTGAACTTCCAAGCGCTTTCGTGATTTCTCACATGATCACAGGTCCTTGATAATGTGAGAAATCACAAAAGCGCTTGGAAGTTCACTATTTTTTCACAGTAGTTGTTTTGCATGTTGTGATATCACTTGTTTACTGTGATCTTACTGCATAATGTATGGATAGTCATATAGTGGGAACACCTGCAACTACCGTATTCTACGATAGTTGCCAGGTGGGAACACTCACATTCTACGACTGACCTATGCTCTATGACAACACTGGACGAACAATAAATACGTTTTCCTCTCTTCTATCACCCAGGATTAGTTTCTTACATACAGTTATGAAATTTGCCAACCTGAGCTGGGAGATTCCAGTAAGACTATAAGGATATCGTAAGCTATTCCACTACGGACTCAGTAGCGAAACTGTATTAGAAAGATTTCTTCCCGAAGAGCTGGAGTAACTATTACTTGGTATTTACCAACTCTAAGAATGACTACTACCAAATTTTCAAGTAATAGTAACTCCAGTTACTATTTGACGCTGTCCTCATCGTCCTACTGAAGTCTCCCGTCTCAGGCAGATAAGTTTCATTGTCTATTGAATACAACCCAACCTGCATGACGGAATAGGAATAGAGGAAACATAGCTAGTTTTTGTTCCCACTATACAACTACACCAACACAACTTCAGTAACATACAATGCAACTACAGCAACATACAATGCAGATAGGGTAACATATATGTAAGCACAGTAGCATACAATGTAAGTACATAATATACAATGTAAGTACAGTAACAATGTAAATACAGTAACATACAATGTAGCGACAGTAACATACAGAATAGGACGGCAGTATACTGAGTGTAAAACAAAACAAAAATTAAATCCACAGTTAAAAGACGTGTGGCACTGTCAGAAGTGGGGATGGGCGACACACCGCCATTCGCTTGTGATACCACAAACATCCTGGCTCGTGCCTGGCAAGTCATACGAAGGGGGACTGATGCCTGCCCACGCCAGGGTGACGCCGCACAACATTCTCACACCACGAGTGATAAACGTTCACATTTGAACGTTGCATGTTTTCTTATCGACCAAATCACCCCTATCACATTCGTTTTAGAATCACTTTCGCTAAAATGTTCGTTTTTATGAGCTAGCCTAAACTAACCTAAAATAACCTAACTTAGCCAGCTTAGTATTTTCCTAAGTTAACCTATCTTAAAATAAAGACAATAGGAATTAAAAAAAAATCTAGAAGCGTCAAAAAAACGACGTAGTAAAATTAGTATAGGTTATGGAGAGTTGCTTTGTGTGTATTTACCCAACTGTAGCCAAAGGCGTCGAGTCTCTGCTCCTGGCACCGCCACTCCAGTGTTCATAAATACGTACTCCTGGCTTCATGGGCTCTATCGTACCTACTCTTAAAACTGAGAATGAAATCTTCCACCAATTGCTCATTCACATACCAATAGCGTGTGTGTGTGTGTGTGTGTGTGTGTGTGTGTGTGTGTGTGTGTGTGTGTGAGAATTTAAAAAAAAAAAGAATAATAGCTCATGTATGAGGCTTCTGAAAATTGGGAAAAATTTTAAGTTTGAGACTTTAATATGAGGTCTAACAATATATATTTGTTTTATCAGAAAAACCGGTTTTAATACTCCTAGCCGTCTGTGGCACGATTGGTAGCGTGATGGACTCCCACACACGAGGCTCAAGTTCGATCCTTACGGCAACTCTTTAACTTTCAGAATGTTCCGTTCAACGGTGTTGGGTTTCAGATTGATTTTTGGATCCTATTGAACACTATTTCCATCTCAGTTACTTTCAGTTATTCTCTAGTTCTCACAGTTCTTAATAATAATATAAGCCAGAACGGATCGAAACGTCGTCTAATATCTCACCTCCAGCCTATTAGTTAGTTGTGAAATGTCCTCGCTTCTGTTTTATTCTATTATTTGTTCGTTTCGGTCAATTAAGTGAATCTGTTACTTCGACAAACTTATGGGAAATATTACATCAGCAGCAACAATAAAGTGGCTTATACAGGCGCCATTAATTCTTAAAGAGTCTCCTCCCATGTGAGTGACGTCAAGTCCTGAGCCCAACTTGACAGCGTTGGAGAACGGTGGGTTGTCAACCTGAAGATCTCCTCATCGATTTTGTTGTTCTCTGTCTGAAGAATTATTATGGCTGTAAAGGCCACATACGAATTTATATGAAATATGTTTGCAAATTACTCATTTGGGCTCTGACTACTAAACTATTAAAGTTAATGGCGCTTGTGACTCACACACACACACACACATACACACACACACATACACACACACACACACACACACACTATAATCATTCTGGAAAGTCAGATCTTTTGAACTGCACAATGATGCTATTTTTTTTTGTTCTAGGTGTTGTGGACTGCAGTCTGAGTGTATAAAAAACTGATGAATGTAACATGAACGAGAGGTTGTATAAATCTTGGGAAGGGTTCAAGAGAGGGAAAGGGGTGAAGGAAGTTTTGTGTGGAAGTGGCTTGAACGTTCAGCAGGCATGTGTAACCGTGTTAGATTGCAGTGGAAACAAGTGTTTGGGGGGGATGGGTAGATGTGTGCTGTCCCAGTGTGAGCAAAGAATCATTTGTGAAGGGATTCACGGAAACAGGTTTGCTGGAATAAGTTCTAGAAATGGAAAGTAGTGCTTTCACATTAAAAGCTTACGTGGGGATGCTGCTCCTTGGTACATCACTTGAACTGTGAAGCACTGACAACATTACTTTGGAATGAGCAATAACGAAAGTGTTTTCCTTCTTTGGGTCACCCTGCCACGCTGGAAAACAGTCGATGCGCTTATTAAAACGTATATTTGCAAGGTTGCAAAGAGAACAGCCTTCCTGTTCCAGCAGGGCTTGCAGCTGTCCCCCGCTGTGGTAGAACGAAAGAGGCAGCCTCTCCAGTAGCCATTTAAGTACATCGCGAGATAAGACAGATTAAGAAAAGCTGCATCCCACACAGGATTTATAAACTGTTCGCCGTCGAGTCAATTATCAAGACAAGAGGCGATATTTACCCTACGTCTTAATACGGGGAGAGAAAATTCGAAGAATAAATGCAAGGTCTGTTGTAGCCTATCAACTCCAAGGCAATCAGTCACATACCGATGAGCTCTTTCCGAGGGTTAAGAGGTCCCTGGAGGTGCTACGCTGGCGGAGTTGAGGAGGTGGGCAGGAGTTGTGGGAGTGGGTGGTGGAGTTGAGTGTCTGGGTGAAATGGTGGGAGTGGATGGTGGAGCACCTCTCTCGCGTGCGTGCCTCTGTGTGTGTGTGTGTGTGTGTGTGTGTGTGTGTACTCACCTAGTTGTGGTTGCAGGGGTCGAGTCATAGCTCCTGGCCCCGCCTCTTCACTGGCCGCTACTAGGTCCTCTCTCTCCCTGCTCCATGAGCTTTATCAAACCTCGTCTTAAAACTATGTATGGTTCCTGCCTCCACTACGTCACTTTCTAGGCTATTCCACTTCCTGACAACTCTATGACTGAAGAAATACTTCCTAACATCCCTTTGACTCATAGGAATTTTCAACTTCCAACTGTGACCCCTTGTTTCTGTGTCCCCTCTCTGGAATATCTTGTCTCTGTCCACCTTATCTATTCCTCGCAGTATTTTATATGTCGTTATCATGTCTCCCCTAACCCTCCAGTCCTGTGTGTGTGTGTGTGTGTGTGTGTGTGTGTGTTTTGGTGTCAGACCTGGTGCTGTACTAACAGTAAAAAACGCTAAGCTACATACTTATTATGTGAAGACGAGACAGACTAGAAATCAGACACGAGGACAAATGGAAGTGGAAAGACTGCAGAGGGCATTTGCAGGCGTTGGGCACGGCGTGGGAGACGGGTGGGTATTGCGTGGGAGGAGGGTAGGGGAGAAGCTGGCGTCAGTAGTACCATCGTCAAAGTGGGACCGTGGGAAAGACTAGAGGGACCCTCCCCCAACAACAGCTCTTTAAAGGCAGCTCATGACACGATAATGAACGCCTTTTTAAGAAGAGAAAATCCTTACAAAGCTTTGCTCAAGGGTGACCTCACATTTGAGCAAAACTCTGTCTAAAAAAAACATCGTTCTGTTTATTAACCTACAAGTTTTCCTATCATTCCAGTTCGCTCTACGTGACTACGTAGCTTGAAAACCCGGCCAGAAATGGGTGAAAGGTTGCCAACGCAATGTGCAAGCAAAGTCGCAAGGAAAGCAGATTGATATCAGAATACAAATAAACAATATGAAGGAGTTTCTAAAAGGGTACGAAGCGAGAGTTCGGCCGGATGGAAGGTCATGCGGGAGGTGTATCGTAGGTGATTGTGAAAGTCTTTGACCAAGCTTTCCTATCAATGATTAATTGCTGGTAAGACTACCGACATCACGTTAGGTAAATGGAGACACGTGCAAACTAATAAGGCTTTTTACCGCGGCGACGTTTCGCCCACCGGGAGCTTTCTTAAGGCAGTACAAAAATAAAATACACTGCATGGACCTAATGTATATGAAGGAAGTCCAGAAGCTGGTGCATTCTTGAAGGTAGTAGCCGCAGTTGTAGTAGTAGACGTAGTAGTAGTAGACGTAGTTGTAGTAGCCGCAGTTGTAGTAGTAGACGTAGTAGTAGTAGTAGTAGTAGTAGTAGTAGTAGTAGTAAGAAGGATTTGGTAAGTGAAAACTCCTTTATCACTGAATCTGCATAACGGTGTTCAAATCCGTCTTGCACATGTTCAGGTCACCCACACCATTCCTACCTGTACCTCCATTACGGTCACCTGCACCTCTCCTACGATACCCTGTTCCTCTCTTACAATCACCTGCACCTTTGTACAAGAATGGTATACAATACCGACAAGATGAATATTAGACACATGTGTAACATCTGGGGTATCTTTATTGTAGACGTCTATAATAAATCTTTAGCTGACGTTTCGGTCAATCCTGAACCCTTATTAAGCAAAGAGTCGTGACTTAATAATAGTTTAGGGAGGATCGAAACTTCTTTTGAAGATTTAAGATTTACTGTAACTCCAGTAGAATTGGGTTTGAACTGTTCCTGCCACGGTACTGTAACTAAATCCTTTGGAGAGAGCATTCTCTGCGGCACAAGTCGCAAGTCTAGCATCCCCCAGGCTGGGAGATACGGTATTCAGCATCAACATTCTACCACAAAGAGGAGATTCTT
The DNA here is from genome assembly GCA_009830355.1 of Cherax destructor. Classification (NCBI taxonomy): domain Eukaryota; kingdom Metazoa; phylum Arthropoda; class Malacostraca; order Decapoda; family Parastacidae; genus Cherax; species Cherax destructor. The sequence goes on from WNWK01000310.1 coordinate 6,900, forward strand.
TCATAGCTGCAGAATGTGAAGACCAAAACGGCGAAGAATGTTGAATTAGGCGCGAACGTTAAGGTGTGTGAATGGGTGGGGCAAGCGAGGGTCAGGACCCATAACCTGAAGCGGCCATGGGACTGCCTCGTGAATATTGATAACCCGCCCCTAGATACCGGGCAAGATAGGGATAAGACGGTATCAATCAGAGTCTTGGATTATTATGTAGGAGTGATGGCCTGCTGCTGCCTCCACCCTCTGGCCAATATATGTGCGCGGTGCAGGAATAATAGGAAGTGTTATAAGTGCCTCATTGCACCCTTTGTTTCTCTTGCTGCTGTAGAAAAAAAAGTGAGAGTAGGGACCTGTCTAGACACGAAAGTATTGCAACTTCCATTGTACACTCTGGTACTGAGACCAGTATACGCTCAGGTGCTGAGACCAGTATACACTCAGGTGCTGAGACCAGTATACGCTCAGGTGCTGAGAAGGATCCTGGGGGCCCTTCCCTCCGAAACATTCACATACTGTTAGGGAGGAAAGGTGCTCAGACATTCACTATACACTTATACTATGAATAGTGAAGGGTGCTAGGACCTTCACTATAAGTTCTGATGGTGTGAGGAAGCAAGTGTGGTGGGATTTAAGAAGCTTGAATACTCACACAATTTTTGTTGCATTAGTCTGTATGATAATTATATTGTGGGGGCACTCAGTGTGTTAGTGTATCCTGTTCTATGTGAGTTACATGGTGGGAACCCTCACAGAGTGAGGCTATTGTAAACAAGAGTTACATTGTGGTAGTCCATCACGGATGTTAGGTTAGGTAAGTTTTGTCAGGAAACAGGACAAGTGTTTCCTGACGTGGGTCTTAGTTATATGATGACCCACAGCTGGATCTTTCGGTCATCTGATCGAGGCCTTCCGCTGGCTAACCAGTCCACCCCCTTTAAAATATATGGTTATATATCTTCACGGATGTTGCTACGGCAGTCAGTTCTCATCTTCATACGTTCCTTAAAAATATAAAAAGGAATTGGAACATAAAAAGTAAATTAAAATTCAACTTTAAGAATCATAATAAAACCACTATCTCTTTTTACACGTTTTTTCTTACGATTTATCTATACATATTATTTAGATTTACTTGGTTACGTCATCGTCAATTAAACATTTTTGGGAAGGGTATTTCTAATACAAACGATAAGAGACAAAAGCACAAAGACAGTCCATGGTTTAACAAAGCCTGCAAAGATATAAAACCCAAGAGAAAGATTGCATGGAAGACGTGAAAATACCAAAGAATGTAAGAAAACAGGCAGAAGATAAGAAGGTATTGTAGCAGATGCAGAAATGTTCCCCTTCTTTAAGTGTTGTTAAGAAACTTAGGTAAAACATCTCATTATGTAATAAAATTGTCTTCGTTGTCGACCGATAAGCCGGTGGAAGGCCTCCACCACTGTCAGAGTGGATCACCAGAAAACCAATAAGACACCACCAGATAAGGAGGACCAGGAATGAACACCTAAGTGTTAGGAGGGAAGTGGAAAATAAATTAGAAAAATACATAGCAGCGAGGGGCCCAGACCCAGTGGTAACTTTCTCCATGCGAGGTTGAAAGAGATAGGCGAGCCATTAGGGTAGAGTTAGGCAATACATGAAAAACAGAAAGCAGTTACAGTGAGGGAAAACACGTGTAAATGATATGAACAGGTGGAGCCCCTCAGGGGAAAAATGATTGAATCTATATTATTGTAATTATATATATATATATATATATATATATATATATATAATATAATATATATATATATATATATATATATATATATATATATATATATATATATATATATATATATATTACTACTACTACGCACACACATACACTGCTTTAAGAAGAGGTACGATAAAGCTCTTGGAGCAGGGAGAGAGTGGACCCCAGTAACGACCAGCGAAGAGGCGGGGCCAGAAACTGACTCGACCCCTGCGACCACAAACAGGTGAGTACACACACACACACACACACACACACACAAACAAACACACACACACAAACAAACAAACACACACACACACAAGTGGGACACAGGTTTAGGATGGACACTCCGCTATTTACGACACGGGGTTCGAAAGTAAGACTCGTGCAATAAAGCTGACATTTGCTCAAGTGATTCACACGGTGACTTGAAGCTTCCAGTCTGTGTCAGTAAGGTCGCCGCACTCCTCATGTACACAGAGAACGATACTTTAAAACCCTTAAAAAATATATAGTGACTATATTCATCTTTTTTTTTATGTCATTCCCTTCAAGGTGGTGGCAGGGGGGGGGGGATTTAAATGTTGATGAGGAGCTCTTGATTCAAGGAACTTGAGCTACTTTCCCCTTCCTCGGAGCAAATCCGATTACTTTTCGTTTTCCAAGTGGTGCATGACCCCCATGGGTATATCGCTTCACCATTAATGATATAAGTATGCACGCAAACACACAATTACACACAAAAAAAAAAAAAAAAAAAAAAAAAAAAATGTCTATCGACAAGTACCTCTGACAACTAGTAACTACATCTCAGTGTACACACACACACACACAGATAGGAACCTCTCTGAAATTAGTCAGTGACTAGCACCAGCCACTACGCTTGTTAAGCCACTTCGTCAATAACTTTCTAGTTTCCTCTTAGAATCTTCTCTTACCTCAAGGCTATGACTTTTTTTGTGTGTGTGTAGTCAGCCGTACTCTTCTAGTAGCGTGCGTGTACTCTTCTGTGTACTCTTTTAATCATGTCTGTAGAAGAGAAACCATAGTTCATTGCCCCGTCTCTTTTTAACTATTAAGAACAACTTGACTCTTTCCTAGCACACTGTGGCTAGCTGTACCTCCACTACCTCTTCCTCTACCACTTTTCCTAATATTGAAACGTACATTTTTTAACGTACAGTACCAAGCACAAAATATTCTAACGTCCGTGAAAAGTTCCGCATCTAACACAATATCTCCTAACGTCTGTGGTAGCTACAGCACCTAACACAATATCTCCTAACGTCCATGGTAGTTACAGCAAATAACACAATATCTCCTAACGTCCGTGGTAGGTTCAGCACCTAACACAATATCTCCTAACGTCCATGATAGTTACAGCAAATAACACAATATCTCCTAACGTCCGTGGTAGGTTCAGCACCTAACACAATATCTCCTAACATCCGTGGTAGTTACAACAAATAACACAATATCTCCTAACGTCCGTGGTAGGTTCAGCACCTAACACAATATTTACAAACATTCCTAATATCTTCCGCGCCTGGAACAACAACCTTCCTCTCCTATAAGAAACAAATGAGTCTGAGGTGCGTACGTTTAAGCAAGAAATGGCCGTACAATACGCGGGATTATTTCCACGATAGGTTAAATGACGCGATGTTTCGCCGGTTATTGGCAAATTTTTCAATCATCCGCAACTTATACAAAAATGGAGAGTTTCTGAAGCCAAGTTGGTTCGTTTGCAATGAGCTCGTTTGAAGGGAATCACTCCCATGCATCACCTTACCCTGGGCAACACCCGCCAATATGCTCCTCGCACCTGGGGCAGGTTATAGTACCTCTGGAGTATACCCACTCGCTTCAAGCTCTTCAAAAGCCCTTCAAGCCCTTCAAGACCTTCGAGACCTTCAAGCCCTTCGAGACCTTCAAGCCCTTCGAGACCTTCAAGCCCTTCGAGACCTTCAAGACCTTCAAGCCCTTCGAGACCTTCAAGACCTTCGAGACCTTCAAGACCTTCGAGGCCTTCAAGCCCTTCGAGACCTTCAAGACCTTCAAGCCCTTCGAGACCTTCAAGCCCTTCCAGACCTTCAAGCCCTTCGAGACCTTCAAGACCTTCAAGCCATTCGAGGCCTTCAAAACCTTCAAGGCCCAACATTTTTTTAACTTAAGATAAACAAAAATATGATTTGAAATAACTAGAAACGTTAAGCAGAGAACAGTGAGTACCACGTCAAAAAATTGATGACATTTTATTCTGCATTATGAACATGTAAGATTACATGTATATCTTTCCGTCTCATGATCATGTAAATCTTACGAACTTCTTACATTCATTATAATTCACCGGAGATCTGGTGGGGGCTTTATCCTCCGTATCTTACCTATGTTCATAGCATTTGTATCTACCTATGTTCATAGCATTTGTATCTACCTATGTTCATAGCATTTGTATCTACCTTTGTTCATAGCATTTGTATCTACCTCTGCTCATATCATTTGTCTACCTTTGTTCATATCATTTGTATCTACCTTTGTTCATAGCATTTGTATCTACCTTTGTTCATAGCATTTGTATCTACCTTTGTTCATAGCATTTGTATCTTACGTCAATTGTACTTGGGAAGTCTCTCTTACACATTTTGCATGCCTAGTGGTGCACTGGATATGATTTGATTGCATTCAGATGGAGCGGCTCACGCAGTTATGACCTGCAGTCGGGGCTTCCCTTTAAAGAGGCGTTGAATGGCTCTCGTTTACGGATTTTCCTCATTCTTCATCCTGGCATTCTTCCTTAAAATAATTTTGGGGTGAGTATTCAGCTCGTTCTCGCACCAAGAGTGATACACGTTCAGATTTGAACGTTTCTTATTTTTAATTTATTGATTTGTGCTTAAATATACCTAACCTAATTTAGTCTACCTTAAAATAGAAAATACGATTGGAAGTAAAATATAAAATCCTTAAAAATTCGTAAAATATTTCCGTTTGAAAGTGAAAATATGTTTTCGTAGTAAGGTGGTTTAGACGTATGAGCAAGACGACACTATACACAGCAGTTGCTTAGACAAAACAGTGTAGTGTAGACAAGTACAAATACAAAACCAAAAGTTGTAGAGTAAGTACACATAAGTACAATTATTATACATAGTTTAACATATGTGTAAATTACATAGGATAACCCAAAAAAAAAGTCAAGACAAAGTGACAACCATTGAGGTCCTCGTAATATCTTATTATTTAAAGCTTAGCATTAAGTTACAGAAGGAATCAATCATGATCATAACCTTAAAAATTAAAACAACTAAGTAACTCAACTATGTGAAAATCAGTTACAATAAAAGGAGATACAATAGGAATAAAGTAAAGTTATTTACATGAAGATTAAAGAGAGGATCAGCTATACAAGAAATCTCCTCCCTTTCTGCAGCTTCATTCATTAGGTACATTTTAGCTGTCTTCCTGAGCTGGCTCATGCTAGGACTGCCCTTGACATATGCAGGTAATCCGTTCCACTCCTTTATTGCTGTACAATAAAAGGTATCTGAAGCCTGACCACCTACTGTAGGTACTGTAAAATTGTGTCAGTTTTCCCTAGTAACATACCGGTTTTGTTCTCAGCCTTAACAAACTTGGCAGTAAGATATTCTGGACACTGCTTGTGAGCAATTTTATAAACGTGATTTAACTTCAGTTGCTTTACTCTGTTTTCAACATTGCTCTGTGTAGAGCTTAATTCGGTCATAACTTGATAAAGTTCTACACAGAGCGAAACGTTGTCCCAACAAAAGCTTTCTCTACAACCTGTGTCTGTCTTCAAAGCACTGGTTACACATACGCAATATACTGCACAAACGTTTTGTGTATGTCAACAAGAACAGAATTTTTTCCAACACCCCATAGGAGTTTAAAATCGTTGTGTATTTCTATGAGGTGACGACGGTAAATGAGAAATAATGAACCGGAAAACATTATTCTTTCCGCATAAATCCTCAATAAGAAGCACGGTGTTGTAAGAGACGAGAAACTCTTGATGAGGTGACTAGAAAATGCTGAGAGATGAAATTGATGTACCGCCAGTCAAGCACTCAAAAGGAATATTTCACAACATGTTTTGCAAGCGGCCTCTGCCTTGCCTAATTAGGAAAGGCAAATCTGGCGAGCAGGTGGCTGTCTTGTCTGGTCAGCGACTCACACTGAGAAAGTCGGTTCCAGAGAGCTGGGAGAACCACGAGGGCTGGGAGAACCACGAGGGCTGGGAGAGCTGAGAAACTCGAATCTCCAGACTGGGTTGTATCATGTGTGGCCATCAGGTCACTGCACCAGGGCCAGTACACCTTACTCCTACATTCAACTTTTCGCCAGTAAATAAGTAGAAACTATGCAGAAATAGATGTAACATCAAAATGATAGTACAAAATACAGAGAAGTAGATGAAAAAGATATACGTGCAACATCTGGATATCCATTTTGGAGACGTTTCCCCATCCATTGTCTTTTTCAATTCACAACAGAACATATAAATTGGAGAAAGTAGAAATGGCTTCGAGATAAAGGTACGCAGACGTTGCATGTGTATCTTATTCATCTACAGAACTTGACGTATTTGAGCCGCCGCGCGATCTGCAAAAGACATTCCCATTACCTCTTATGCCTAGCTCTCTCTACCTATATACACAGAAAAAGAATAGTACAGAGTGCGGCATAAGTTTATAATGCAGTTAAGTATCAGCATTAAGCATCTGAAGACAGAAGAAACATTCAAGTTATTGCATAAAAAAATTTATCCCAATTCCTCAAAAAAAAAAAAATAGACAATTGCTACTTGCAGAGTCCAAAAACTGATTCGTACCTTCCACTATGATACACCAGCTTTTAAAGTTTGAAACCAATCAGAAGAGGCATTTTCTAGCTATCGCAGAGCTAATACCCCAAAATAAACTAGCACTTTTTGAAGGTTTCAAGCCAAGTGAATGAGGCATTCACAAATTATCACATGAAAGCCATCATTTCACGTATCAAAATTTCAATAAAATTGGCAAATTGGCACCTACAGAGGCAGAAGTCAATTTTTTACTTTAAGTAAGATGCACTAGCACTTAAGGTTTGAAGCCGACCAGAAGACACATTCTCCAGCTATTATACGGAAATCAATTTATTCAATTAAATTGACAAAATTAAAACTTCCACAGCCCAAAATCAATGCGAAACCCACAGCAGCACTAAACGTTTGAAGCCAACCAGAAGAAGCATTCTCCAGGTATAGCACAGAATCCAACAATTCCAATTTATCAACTATGATAAAAAAAAAAACACTGTGACAGAATGGAAAGTTTTAGTGAGGCAATGTCTCATCTGGAGACCAACTTTTATCAAATCTATAGAGAGTACACATGGTAAGTTTGACTTTATAGTTGGAAGAACAGGCGACGGGGATGCGTGAGAAGTGAACAAATGCCTTGTTATGGGCGGTGTGTGTGTGTGTGTGTGTGTGTGTGTGTGTGTGTGTGTGTGTGTGTGTGTGTGTGTGTGTGTGTGTGTGTGTGTGTGTGTATGTGTATGTGTTTCTTTGTCTGCAGAGAAATCAGAAAATCATGCCAAAGCTTTTCGAATCAGCCAGGCAAGAGAGAGAGAGAGAGATAGAGAGAGAGAGAGAGAGAGAGAGAGAGAGAGAGAGAGAGAGAGAGAGAGAGAGAGAGAGAGAGAGAGAGAGAGAGAGAGAGAGAGAGATCAAATACAAGTTAACTCAAACAAGTTTTATCTAAGAGAAGAAAATGAGTGTGGTAAGTTCTCACGAAGGCTCTCAGGTGCCATTATAGAAACAACAAATATTGCGACTCATACGGATCCGGTCCACGGTGAAGCTTATTCCCGACGCGTTCATCATCTCAATTACTGAGTAAAGACTCGTTAAGATCAATAAGAATGCAACAGAAGCCTCACACAGTATGTCACATAGTATATACGTGCTTACTACGACGGGACCTCAGGGGTAACGTTGAATACATTGCAAGAATGGCTTCAACATTTACACGAGGAACTCTTGGTTTTTAGGATTTAGCGAATATTAATGGTTTTGTCTAAATAAAGGCTTTATCATAACTTGAAAAAGTCCCTTTAAAAGGGCGAAGCTTTGTCCAATAAAAAATAGCTCGTTCTGCAACAGGCATTTCAAGCAACATGCATCGTGAGGTGCCTCTCCCGTAGCTCGATTGTTAGTGTACTCAGATCACACACTGAGGTCTGGGGGTCGATCTCCCGGTACGGCTGGAAAACATTAGGACGTGTTTCCATAAGACACCTGCTGTTCATGTTCACCCATCAGTAAAATTGATACCTGGGTGTCAGTCGACTGGTGTGGGTCGCATCCTGGGACAAAATTGACCTAATTTGCCTGAAATGCTGTACATAAGAAGGGGCTTTCTACATAGTAGTATGTCACTGATGTCGGCTATGGTATGTATTCCTTGTACGTGTACTTGTAGAAATAAAGATATTATACACCAAAAGTTTACTTTAATTCCCATTTTAGGGATTAAAGTGTCGTTTTACTGGTACTTAAGTAACATGGAGCCTCAATGCTCCTTATGTATTCTACTGGTTTTAAACCGTGATAACCAGCCAATATGCATTTCACATTCTTATTAGCTGTTCATATAAGACCACAGTGTTATATTACAACTTAACAGAGTTCATTTAGGACCAAACTTTATTTAGGCATGAACACATGCGCAAAAGATGACTGCCCAAAACAATAACATCAGATGACTCTGATGACTCTCAGAGAAAAACACGGGGGATGAGGGTCACGAAATTTATGAGGGAGGGGAGAGGGGAGAACTCAAGAATTCTGTGTGCGAGTCAAAACAGCAAGATTGGTTATATTAACCAAAGTGAAGGTGAGTTATTACCTATTCTCTGAACTCATATTTGCCCAAATAAACGTGCAAGAGCCGTCAGAAGATGCAAAATACCCTCTTGTTTATCTCTGGTTATTTGTACACAGTGACTTCACGGTCTAAGAATCCCGAGGGGCTCGTGGCTTAGGGCTAGCGTCTTTAATTCACAACTGATGGACCAAGGTTAGATCCTTCGGTGGGTGGAGACAATGACCATGTTTATTATACAGGAGGCACCTGAGTGTTAGGCGACTGTTTTGAGTCTCATCCTGGGGAAGAGGATCAAAGAAATCAGTAAATGTGAGCCACGTTGCATGGTTTTCCTGAGCCCTGAGTTACCAACCCTCACGGGATAAATACTCCAAATATTTACGTTTCTAAAGTGAAAAAAAATCGAAAGCAGGTCAGGTGCTCTTTGACACATATGGTTTCAGCGTTTCTCCATGACTATAAACACAAACAGAAATGAATTCCCTCCGTTGCGTTGCCCTGCTGCATGTGTGAAGCTCTATAAAGCAGATAGCGGGCAGGCAGGGTAGGCATACAAATTAGTTTGTAATGATGGAAGAGAAATGGCAGCAAGGGGGTGGCGGCAGGTGGCTGAGTGTCCCAGCTGTGAGGGTCACCGCTGGTGACCAGCAGGTGTGGCCTGAATGCTGATGAGCGGCACCATCTCCCTGCTTGCTGCCTTATTCACACTCACCATTCTCTCCACTCCTCACTCATACACACCATATATCTCACTTATACACACCATATCTCTCACTTATACACACTTTACCGTCATTACCCATCGCTAGTAAACACGTCACCCTCTGCTCTTCCTGAAGTCTCCCAGCTCAGGTTGACACATTGCAACATCTTGTATGAGCTTTATCATGCGCGTGATGGAATATGACAGAGAAACATTATCAGCTTTTGTTCTCAGCAACTTTCACACGAAGCATGAAAGCAGCGCACTTGAAAATAAAAAAAAATATTCTCCAGTCACTATACCTACAGAATTTTAATTACCAATTTCAAACTCCATATGTTCCATCTCTCATTTTTCTACACCTCTTCATACCATCTCTCAGCCACTAACTCTCCCCCCCAGCCCCTCACACTTAACCATCAATCCAGGAAAACCATCCACGACGCTTCCAAATTCCAAACAGAGTCGCCAACAAGTGTGTTCGACTGTAAGACCTTCTGTTCGGATCCACATTTATCTACAAACACCCAACTTGTCCAAGAAGATACGTCAGATAAGGCCGCGAGACGCTGAGCCAACGAGTGTCTAGAAACTACTTACAATCTCTTATATAGAGGTTCACACTCAGAACCTTACCACACACGACAACAAACCTCAATGACTGGACTGTATTTTCTGGTCTTATCAAATAATGGACAAAAGCGTTGGGAGGACATGACAGGACCGCCCAGGTCAATGGAACGACACCCGGCAGCGGAGGCGACACTGGAGATACGTTCAAAATAATAATCGAATTCATTTTCATTCTCTCTTTCTCTCTCTTCCCTAAAGGGGAGGTTCCCTGATGGTTGTGAGGGGCTCTTGATGTAGGGAATTGGATCTGTGCTCCAGTTCCCTGAATTAAGACTGAATGCTTTCCATCCCCCCCCTCTCCACAAGCGCTGTATAATCCCTACGGGTTTAGTGCTCCCCATAATAATAATAATAATAATAATTTCTCCCCCTCCTTCCTCTCTCTCTCTCTCTTCTCTCTCTCTCTCTCTCTCTCTCAAGGAACAACAGTAGCAACAGCAGAAGTTGGTACCTGGGGCGGATGGATCAGTAACGGTTACAATAGGGTGTGAGAAGACAATAGTGGGGTAGACAGCAACAGTAAGAACAAACAGCCAAGTGTATGTGTGGAGAGAGAGAGAGAGAGAGAGAGAGAGAGAGAGAGAGAGAGAGAGAGAGAGAGAGAGTAGCAACAGTAACTCACTACACTTAAATATGAGAAAAGAGCCAAACCTTCTTGGCCGGCAAAAAAATACATAACGTGTCCTGAAGACTCGCCTAACGAGAAACTGTTTCTAGAATTGCTGAGGATAGCGTTATTAATAATAATAATAATAATAATAATAATAATAATAATAATAATAATAATAATAATAATAATAATAATAATAATTCAAACACACAGTGAAAACAGAACTCACTGTATAAAGAATTTTGGCTTCAAAAATTTATCACGTCTTTTGCGAGTTAAAGTTTTATGCAACGCCGTTGCATCAGCCATAGATCATTAAGCTGCTCCTCGGGAATTGCTAATTGCTCCTCCTTCGAAGATTGCAAAATAAGCAGCAAAATTGAGTAAGCAGGGAGAGAAAAGGGGGTGGAAAATAAAGAGAAAAGTAATCAGCAGTCACACAATTCTTGAAAAACATTGGCTATACACTCAGGCAGTCTTCATGCCCACAGACGTTGTGTGTTGATTTATTTTGTTTTAAAGACGAAGACGTTGAATCACACACACACCCAAATAAGGTTTATTCAACTTATTTTTAATAAGACACCATATGCCGTTTATGGCATTTAATTGAGACGTTTCGTCCAACAGGAATTTGCTGGTACTCCCTGGTGGGCGAAAAGTCTTCCCAACAAAATACAGTAAACTTAATACCGTGTCTTAACATCCTTCTCGGTATATTCTACCACTGATATACATATCAATAAACATATGCACTGATATATATATATATATATATATATATATATATATATATATATATATATATATATATATATATATATAAAGGATTACTCTGAAGTTGCTCAAGATTCCGAAGTTCTTTTAGGAAGGATTATTATGTTTGTGGCAGTGTGTAAGACTGTTCATTACAAGGCCAGGTGTCCGTCTTCACACAAATCCTTGGTGGGGAAAAAAAAAGAAAACACACAGCAGCAGCGCTCAGCCGCCAGCACCAAGGATGTCGACTTTCTCGCACACATCGTGGTCGTGTTTTTCAGGAGCCCAGGCACTGTGTTTGCTTGTGTTTCTTGCCCATGACTAGGCACCCACCTTGCTCGTTCCCTTAACCCACTGGCCTGCCACATGACTCTCGCTCACGTCCACCCACACTCCCACCCACCAGCCCACTCATACACTACCAACATACACATCGCCCACCTGTACACCACCAACTCGCCATTTCACCCCTGCAACTGCTTACAGGTGAGTACACACACACACACACACACACACACACAAACACACACACACACACACACACTACAGTCTCGCCACACACCCACCTATTACCTGCCTCCATGCCACTACCTGGGAGCCACGTTTATGACCCACCAATTTGCTCATCTCGGTCCTTAAAATTACCAGTTTCTGTTTAACATGCCACCTCACCTAACACCTACAACCTAACACCTACCGTCTCAACTAACACCAACCTAGCGCTGAGGACCTACCCTAACACCCACCACCTCACCTAACACCTACAACCTAACACCTTTACCGCCTAATCCTCCGAATAATAAGCGTAAGCGATGGTGAGGAGACAGTTGAGGCTAACAATTCCACCAAACCCACTCAGTGAGGCCCCTTGTTCAGCTCACTACTTTGTAGCCTTAAATACCACAGTAACCAGCTACCCACATCCACCTACCCATCAAGCAGCCCAGTTTAACACCCGATTATCTTATTACTTCTCTTTTTACTCACTTATTGCTACCACTAACACTTCCTTTACCACTTCCCTCTCTTCTAATTCGTTTACTACTCTTGTAACACCACCACCACTGCTTACCATTACTACGGCTACCACCTCTTTCTTTTTCTTATACTTCTGCTTCTACTACGTCTTCCTCCTCTTCCTCTTCTCCTCATGGTGCTGCACTACTTCCACCTTTCGTATTAAATATTCACGCACATTTATTCAACTTATGAAATTTCACCCATTTTTTTTCCAGGCGGCAAGGTGGCCGAAGGCAGTGGAGGATAAGGAGAGAGCCTTTTGCTATACTATTCCAGTTTTAACTAGGCAGAGTTAGAGGTAAATAGAATGAGCCTATACACAAATAACTCGCACATATAAGCCTTCCAGTCACGGTACTATGCCTATTTTTTATTCTTTAGAATGTATATTGTCTTTCGACATGAACGTGGAGTCACCAGCTATTTTCCTATTGCTTATGTTCCAATTTATATGTGCCTCTTCTCATCTTCCTAAAGAAGCAGTTATATTCCTATGGAAGCGCATGAGGAATGGGAGGTAATCAAGTTTGATCCGAGAAGGGAAGGAAGGCAAACCAACGAAATATAGTCACTTGAAGCCATCTGGCCCACAGATGGTCTCAGCTTCATCCTGTTCACTATTTGTATATCTCATAACAATAAAAAGGTTTTCAAATGAGCTGATGTAGGTAACAGCTCTTAGCTTGTAAATATAAGTTAGGAGCTTTAATTCCTTGAATCAAGAGCTGGAATCATGACATCATACGTGAAGGCCGCTAAGTCTCAGGTTCAATCCTCACACCAGCTGTCTGGTGTGGTCCACCTGGCAGCTTGGCGTGCCATCTTGCACGCCAGCTTCCTGTATTACCAAGACGAGAGCCACTATATATATATATATTTTTTTTTTTTTTTTTTTTTTTTTAACACATCGGCCGATTCCCACCAAGGCAGGGTGGCCCGAAAAAGAAAAACTTTCATCATCATTCACTCCATCACTGTCTTGCCAGAGGGGTGCTTTAGACTACAGTTATAAAACTGCAACATTAACACCCCTCCTTCAGAGTGCCGGCACTATACTTCCCATCTCCAGGACTCAAGTCCGGCCTGCCGGTTTCCCTGAATCCCTTCATAAATGTTACTTTGCTCACACTCCAACAGCACGTCAAGTATTAAAAACCATATGCCTCCATTCACTCCTATCAAATACGCTCACACATGCTTGCTGGAAGTCCAAGCCCCTCGCACACAAAACTTCCTTTACCCCCTCCCTCCAACCTTTCCTAGGCCGACCCCTACCCCGCCTTCCCTCCACTACAGATTTATACACTCTTGAAGTCACTCTGTCTCGTTCCATTCTCTCTACATGTCCAAACCACCTCAACAACCCCTCCTCAGCTCTTTGGACAATCGTTTTGGTAATCCCGCACCTCCTCCTAATTTCCAAACTCCGAATTCTCTGCATTTTATTCACACCACACATTGACCTCAGACATGACATCTCCACTGCCTCCAGCCTTCTCCTCGTTGCAACATTCATCACCCATGCTTCACACCCATATAACAGCGTTGGTATAACTATACTCTCATACATTCCCTCTTTACTTCCATGGACAAGGTTCTTTGTCTCCACAGACTCCGAAGTGCTCCACTCACCCTTTTTCCCTCATCAATTCTATGATTCACCTCATCCTTCATAGACCCATCTGCTGACATGTCCACTCCCAAATATCTGAATACATTCACCTCCTCCATACTCTCTCCCTCCAATCTGATATCCAATCTTTCGTCACCTATTCTTTTTTTTATCCTCATCACCTTACTCTTTCCTATATTCACTTTCAATTTTCTTCTTTACACACCCTACCAAATTCATCCACCAACCTCTGCAACTTCTCTTCAGAATCTCCCAAAAGCACAGTGTCATCAGCAAAAAGCAACTGTGACAACTCCCACTTTGTATTTGCTTCTTTATCTTTTAGCCCAACACCTCTTGCCAAGACCCTCGCATTCACTTCTCTTACAACCCCATCTATAAATATATTGAACAACCACGGTGACATCACACATCCTTGTCTAAGGCCCACTTTTACTGGGAAATAGTCCCTTCCCTCCTACACACTCTAACCTGAGCCTCACTATCCTCATAAAAACTCTTCACTGCTTTCAGTAACCTTCCTCCTATTCCATACACCTGCAACATCTGCCACATTGCCCCCCTATCTACCCTATCATACGCCTTTTCCAAATCCATAAATGCCACAAAAACCTCTTTACCCTTATCCAAATACTGTTCACCTATATGTTTCACTGTAAACACTTGGTCTACACACCCCTACCTTTCCTAAAGCCCCTTGTTCATCTGCTATCCTGCTTTCTGTCTTACTCTTAATTCTTTCAATAATAACTCTACCATACACTTTACCAGGTACACTCAACAGACTTATGCCCCTATAATTTTTGCACTCTCTTTTGTCCCCTTTGCCTTTATACAAAGGAACAATACACGCTCTCTGCCAATCCCTAGGTACCTTACCCTCTTCCATACATTTATTAAATAATAGCACCAACCACTCCAAAATTATATCCCCACCTGCTTTTAACATTTCTATCTTTATCCCATCAATCCCAGCTGCCTTACCCCTTTCATTTTACCCACTGCCTCACGAACTTCCCTACACCCACAACTGGCTCTTCCACACTCCTACAAGATGTTATTCCTCCTTGCCCTATATATATATATATATATATATATATATATATATATATATATATATATATATATATATATATATATATGTACTCACCTAGTTGTGGTTGCAGGGGTCGAGTCATAGCTCCTGGCCCCGCCTCTTCACTGGCCGCTACTGGGTCACTCTCCCTGCTCCATGAGCTTTATCATACCTCTTCTTAAAGCTATGTATTGAGCCTGCCTCCACTACATCGCTTCCTAAACTATTCCACTTCCCGACCACTCTGTGACTGAAGAAATACTTCCTAACATCTCTGTGATTCATGTGAGTCTTTAACTTCCAACTGTGTCCCCTTGTTGCTGTGTCCCATCTCTGGAACATTCTGTCTGTCCACTTTGTCAATTCCTCTCAGTATCTTATATGTCGTTATCATGTCCTCCCTGTCTCTCCTGTCCTCCAGTGTCGTCAGGTCGATTTCCCTTAACCTCTCCTCGTAGGACATACCCCTTAGCTCCGGGATTAGTCTTGTTGCAAACCTTTGCACTTTCTCGAGCTTCTTCACGTGCTTGGCTATGTGTGGGTTCCAAACTGGTGCTGCATACTCCAGTATGGGCCTAACGTACACAGTGTACAGTGTCCTGAACGATTCTTTATTAAGATGTCGGAATGCTGTTCTTAGGTTTGCTAGGCGCCCATATGCTGCAGCAGTGTGTGTGTGTGTGTGTGTGTGTGTGTTGTAGAATAGGTAAAATTTGCTATTTTGGCTTAAATAGCAACGCTCTTCTTGCCGAATAAGGAAAGCGAAAATTTGTGAAAGTAATAATTTCGCAAAAATCATTCTGAAACTAACGAAAAAATATATTTCATTGTGTTTGTTTATTATTAAATTATTGCAAAGTTATCTAAAATATATTTAGTTGGATTAGGCTAAATTAAATTGCGCTGGTTATAATAAGGTTAGACAAGTTTTCTAAGGTTCTTTTGGTATAAAATTATTAATTTTTACATTAACATAAATAAAAAAATATATCTTTAAACGTATAAGAGAAAATTTTAGAAGGGACTTAATTTTAAATGAGTTCTTGCCAATTGACCAATTTTACCTATTCGGCACGACAACATATATATATATATATATATATATATATATATATATATATGCGCTGAAAAAATAGCTTCATGACATTCACTACATTTAGCTTACACCTGTCCTTTCTTCTTGCCATTCCTCGCATGTCATACAATCCGACTCTATCCGTCCAATCAAATCCTCATAGAGTAATCAGGTCTCCCCTGGTCGTCTTTTTTCCATGGTCGTTAAGCTTGGTCTTAAGACGCAGTGCGAGGGTTATGACATTCTATTTAGATGTGTCGGCCACTAAGGATGTCACTTTATACAGAGAATAGACATAGTTTCTGAAGCTAGGTCTATGATGTGTAGAATAAGCCAGTACCGTATCTACAGTACTTGTACTAGTACCGTAGCTACAGTACTTGTACTAGTACCGTAGCTACAGTACTTGTACTGTAGCTGTGTGACAGTGGAAGCCTTACTGGCCATCTCAATACCTCATCGACCTCGTCACCCACTATATACCTCATCGACCTCGTCAACCACTATATACCTCATCGACCTCGTCAACCACTATATACCTCATCGACCTCGTCAACCACTATATACCTCATCGACCTCGTCAACCACTATATACCTCATCGACCTCGTCAACCACTATATACCTCATCGACCTCGTCAACCACTATATACCTCATCGACCTCGTCAACCACTATATACCTCATCGACCTCGTCAACAACTATATATCTCGTCGACCTCGTCAACCACTATATACCTCATCGACCTCGTCAACCACTATATAGCGAAGAATAAAAAAAGCACAATACCGTGACTGGAACATTACACATATAAGCCGTATATAGGAAAAAGAAACTGGTTTCCTTCCTTCGTGCTCCTGTGTGACTAGTTAATGGTCCAAGTCGGACCGAAACGTCGTCATAAGTTTCTTTTATAAGAGGATTATACATTATAGTAGCAAACAGGCGATCTTGACAATGCAGTATAAACCACATAGGGATGGAAATCTTTAGAATAGCTCCTGACGACGCACGAGAATGTGAAAGATCTAGAGGTAAAGTTTTCCATCCCTCAGGTGTCTTGTTCTGCCTGAGTGTTATTTGTGCACTATATATTATTTTGAAACACCTCGTATATCATCTAGAGGTTATTTAACCCCGTATGAACTGATAAGTCTCAGGTGGATGAAAAAATCCTATAAAACAAAATATCTAAACCCAAACATTGTCTTTCATACTTGCCACTGTCATTCTATTTTTGTTTACAAGATGATTCGTTCTATTCTCTCTCGTAGTGCACACTCACTTCCCTTGTGGGTTTAGCGCTTAGTTTTGATTGTAGTAGTAATAATAATAGACCTCCTCAAATATATATGCATCTGTTTGATTATTATTATTATTATTACAATCAAAACCCACAAGGGTCATACAGTGCTGGATCTGCTGGATCAGGTGAAGGTTCTAAGTTGGTGATGCATATTCTATTATTAGCCTGGGCTAGGTTGTGTAGTGTCCTGGAGATTCCTATGTAAGTTAGTTAAAAGCTCTTGTCGATAGGCAGAGAGAGAGAGAGAGAGAGAGAGAGAGAGAGAGAGAGAGAGAGAGAGAAGAAATTGATTCTCTACAGGAAAGATGCAGGAGTCATCTTGCAGTGGTCCTTGAGGTAGCACCATTAGTTACCAGCTACCATTCGTCTCGCCCCAACCCCTTAGTAGATGGACTATTTTCTTGTTGCTCCATCAACCTTGTTGCCAGTGATATGTCTGCCTGAGTCACCCGTCTCTCCCTTTCTGTTTTTATCCGCTGCTTCTCTCCCTCTCTCTCTCTCTGTGACAGACGTCGGCATTAGTGTTGTAGAAGATTTATTCCCGGCCCTAAGTACGAGTATAGTTGTCAGAGAAGAATGCAATTTGAAGAATGAACAAGTGGAAAAGACAGGATGTGGCGGTGGGATATTGCATGCACGTTAAGCTGTCTCTGTCTGAATATAACGAGGAGCTTGACCTCCGTGGGGATGGCCTTTAAAAATGGGGCTGGGGTGGCGCTGGGGAGGAAGGGAAGGGGGTGAAGAGGGATTGAATGAGTGTGAGTTGAATAAGGCAGTGTGGCGAGGGACTTAGCGGATCTGTCAGTAGAGTGAGTGTGTGTATTGTGTGGCCAGGAATGTTCGTAGACTTGGAGTGGTAGTTCAGGCATACTTTCAGCAGGGAGGGGGAATCTTTATTTTACGACGTTTCACCCACAGTAAGGCTAGAACGTGGGATGTACAAAGAATATATAGTGTATAGATGAGAAACGTTTTCTAGTCATGATTTTGTGTGTGTTAGTTACCATTTTGTCCTAGGCACATGTCGATTAGACACTAGGCCTGTTGTATGTATGTGTGTGTGTGTGTGTGTAACGAAACACTTCGAAATGTTTCGGCCCCGCCGGGAATTGAACCCGGGCCCTCCGTGCGTGAAGCAGGAGCGCTAGCCACCATGTCATGTGTGTGTGTGTGTGTGTGTGTGCCTTTCATTCTGTTTAGCCATGACTTCATAAGGCTGTACACTGAGCCACACGTCCCGATAAAAGCTACTAGTCCTGTCGGTGTCTTTTCTTCATTGTTGTCTGAGGTACGCCAACGTAACCCACATTGTAACTTTTGTCATTTGATTTTCCCTGGCGAGTGAATTATTAACCACAAGCTCCTCTCCATTCCCTCAATCCCCTGTTATTGCCACTGCCTATTCGTCCTGCCTCCTCGCACACCACAGTCTGTATGTATTCCCAAGTAATGGTAACTGCTGGCACGAAACCTTCAGAGCTGCAGTATCCACTGACCTTATACTTAGTATCCTCATCGCCTCACTGGAGTCACAGATCAGGCTGTCAGATTTCTTCACCTCATATATGAACCCCATCCCGTGTGACGAATAATGACTGGGAAACGGCTATCTTTCGTTCCCACCATGTAAATCCTATGGAACAGGGTACCTACATCCAGTAGACGTACCTAACTTTGTTTAAAAAATCATCCTGCAGTCGTTAGCCACAACACTCAGCTCTCCATCAAGCGCCTGGCAACACCTGTGATCCTGCTGCCTAATAGCGGACCTCCTACTCAATCCACACTCGACAAAATTCTACGCTGCTTGGCTCTTGTGATCATTCCCTTCGTCTAATTCTCGTTGCTTAGGCTTTGCTATCACTTCCTTGGTTTGGTTATCCCCACTTTCATTTCTTAAAAGACGGGTTTGGCAAATACACTAAGGGGGTAAGGGTGGGTGCGAGTTGGACTTGCTGTGTAAGGGCCAGTAGGCCTCCAACTGTGTTTCGATTTTATGTTCTTATCATTGCTTGGATTTGTTTATCACTTATTTCATCTCCTTATCGTCTCTTTGATTTGGTTATCATTCCTTTCCTCTGCTCATCTTTGCTTGTCTCTGGTTATTATTCCTCGTCTCTTTGATCTGGTTATCATTCCTTTCCTCTGCTTATCTTTGCTTGTCTCTGGCTATTATTTCTCGTCTCTCTACCGTTGCTTGGGATCAAATTATCACTTCCTTTTGTCCCTATCACTGTTTGGATCATGTAATTACTCGCCTCGTCTACTTATCGCTCCCACCCTGCACCGGCTCTAATGACTCCCCAAGCTGTCACAGTTTATCTTCTGACCAGCTTTTACTAGACCACTTAGGAGCTATAAAATCAACAACAAGTGTTAATGGCATTTTAGGTGTGCCAGTAAAACCTTGATGGAGCCAGGATATACCTAGCTAGATGCCCTCTGGGGAAGGATCTCCTTCACACACTACTACTGCTGCTGCTGATGGTACTGCTGTTTTTATGCTGTTCTCCTGTTGTTGCCATTATTGCTGTCGTTGCTTCAGCTACTTCTGGTGGTAATACTCTTGTTACTGCTGTTGTTGCCCAATTACTGCTGCTACTGCTATTAAAACCTACTACAATTTATTCAGTTGGTGTTACTGTAACCTCTACTACTGTTGCTGTTTCTAAGTGATGCTACTGCTGGGGCTACCACTGCTGTTGCTAAGTTGCTGCTGTTGATTCTAATTTGCTGCTTCTGCCGCTGCTCTTCCTGCTGCTGCTGCTGCTGCTGCAGTCATTACCCTCCCTTCAGTGTGTTTTATATACATGAATATTTGTCACTGTCCATATGTAACTATATAAGCAACGTTCGTTAGAGTTGGTTAACGTTGGTTAACGTTGGTTAACGTTCGTCTTGGGGTCATTACATGTAGAACATCTCATCATTCACCAACATAAGAGCAGCTTTGGTGGCAGCTAATTTGTTAAGTTGAATTAAAAAGTAACTTTAATTACTTGGGTGGCCTTCTTGTCTTCGCCCTGCCTCGTGCCGCCCAGCTATGCCACCCACAGCCCACAGCTCACTCAACCCACAGCCCACTCCCCCCACAATTCAACCTCACGCAACCAATAATTCAGCCTCACCCACACACAGTAACTGCCTCAGTTCCTCCCATAATTCACTTCCTCACCACTTATAATTTAGTCCCCTACCACCTGTGGATCATCCCCTACCACCTACAATTCAACCCCTTGAACCCACAAATCTTCCTCCGCCACCCAGGGGTCTACGCTACCCACAAATCAACAGCAACCACCCACCTCACAGCTAGTAAAATCAGACCTGAATTATGACTATGCCAACCTAAAAGGTTCAATGATTTTGAGCTGTCAAGATTTATTATTATTATTATTATTATTATTATTATTATTACCCGTGTCAGTAAACACTTGTCCTGTTTCCCGACTAACCTAACCAAACAATATTTATCGCCCACATCCACCCACACCTCACCCATATTTAACCAACCTGCACCCACACTTCACCCATCTCCACCTCACCCACACTTCACACTAGCCTCACCTTTCTAGCTTTTCTATCACCCATTAGAGCCCACAGCCGCCACCCAACGAACACCCACCAACGCCTACACTCTAGCACCTATAACAATAACAAAAACAACAACAATCCTCACTTCTAAATAGCTTTGTATTAATTTGATAAAGCGAAACGTCTTGTTTAAATGTCTCATGTGAACCGATTTAGGGTTAAGTTAGGTTAGATTCGGCTAGATTTGCTACATACGAACCGGTTAATTAGGCTATATTAGGCTAGATTAGGATAGGTTTGATTAGGCTACAGTAGGTTTGATTAGCCTAGATTAGGCTAGATTAGGTTAGGTTACGTTAGGTTAGAGGAAAATACGCCTGGTTCGCAAGTTCTCAACCGGCACATACAGAAATATGATTGAGCTAAACGTGTATACACCAGCATAGACTATTTTAAAACCCATGTGCTGGATACATCAATATTGTTGCTGTATCCAGCATACTATACAGTATCGCTGTATACTGTACAGCATCGCTGTATAGTATTTAGAAGATACAGGTAGATAACACTCTTATTGTGGCGTTTCTCTATATTACAAAGTCACACTACACAACACATGTATGCTCTGTATAAAACACCTGTATGCACTATAAAACACAGGTGTTCACAGGTGTATCTCAGTTCTCTCCATATCTTTATTTTATACCTTTGATATTCCTATGATGAGCTTTTCTACTCCCGGAGCCCGGCCCTAGGTCAGGCTCGTCCGGTACTTGCCTGGTCAATCTTTTAAATTTTCTTAAGCAAAGGCACCAGTACTGAAGTGGACATAACGAGGTTTCCTCAAGCCATCTCGCTGGGTTCCACCAAGCCATCTCGCTGGGTTCCACCAAGCCACCTCGCTGGGTTCCACCAAGCCACCTCGCCGTGTTCTACAAGAGGTCATTCCCCATAATTAAATGGACATGCAATGGGTAAATAATTACAGGTGAGAGGAGGTGCCAAGCAAGGTCGTGCTGGCAGCATAAAGGATCAGGAACCAGTAACGATTCTTAAACAGACCACACCAGCTCGTTCAGGCTCGAACCAACCGACTGAAACTCAAACCGACTGACTAATTGGGTGTGGGGGGTACCTACTTAGAGGATGGGGTGGCTAACTCCCCACAGGACGAGTACTTAGTGGATACCACTCACAAGATGAGTATGGTGTAGCTACACACACACACACACACACGTGGAATAGTCTGGGAAGTGATCCATACATAGCTTTAAGGAGAGGTATGATAAAGCTCATGGAGCGGGTAGAGTGACCGAGTAGCGGCCAGTGAAGAGGCGGGGCCAGGAGCTATGAATCGACCCCTGCAACCACAACTAGGTGAGTACACACACACACAGCATGGGTATGTTGTGACTCCCACATAAAGATACATATGGAGTGTATAATGCTTTCAAAATAAAAGAAAATTCCTCAGGAACTCCGGTAGAGTGGATCATAGGTGGGAAAACTACCTTATGGTCAGGAGTTTGTGTTTATAAAATGTAGTTTGTGGTAGTCGTCTCAAGCTGCCTGACATAGTGTGGTGGTTGAAGCCGACGATGTAAGTAGTGTTTGGTGTGTGTGTGTGTGTGTGTGTGTGTGTGTGTGTGTGTGTGTTTCCTTCTTCCTGGCCCTTTACTCTTGGCACTCTGAGCTGTACTCGTAAAGGATACTCTGCATTGTATTTCTCAAGCGTGTATGTACTTGTGAACATTACTCTTGGCATTTCGCAACTTAGGTTACTTAGGCTAGGTAAGATTAAGTTAGATTTTTCGTTTGGTAACAAAACTTCAGTAATTAAAACATACTACAACAATAATGAATGAAATATTACTTAAGAGATGATAAAAACTCTTGAAGTGCGAACAGCAAACTGGGACACACCGAACGCACTCTAAACTGCACGCTCAGATAATCACTGCCTACGGCTCATGAACAATCCCCCATTACATTGCCTATATAATCTTGATGCAGCCTAGGTACAGTCTTGATGCAGCCTAGGTACAGTCTTGATGCAGCCTAGGTACAGTCTTGATGCAGCCTTGGTACAGTCTTGATGCAGCCTTGGTACAGTCTTGATGCAGCCTTGGTACAGTCTTGATGCAGCCTTGGTACAGTCTTGATGCAGCCTAGGTACAGTCTTGATGCAGCCTAGGTACAGTCTTGATGCAGCCTTGGTACAGTCTTGATGCAGCCTTGGTACAGTCTTGATGCAGCCTTGGTACAGTCTTGATGCAGCCTTGGTACAGTCTTGATGCAGCCTAGGTACAGTCTTGATGCAGCCTTGGTACAGTCTTGATGCAGCCTTGGTACAGTCTTGATGCAGCCTTGGTACAGTCTTGATGCAGCCTAGGTACAGTCTTGATGCAGCCTTGGTACAGTCTTGATGCAGCCTTGGTACAGTCTTGATGCAGCCTTGGTACAGTCTTGATGCAGCCTTGGTACAGTCTTGATGCAGCCTTGGTACAGTCTTGATGCAGCCTTGGTACAGTCTTGATGCAGCCTAGGTACAGTCTTGATGCAGCCTTGGTACAGTCTTGATGCAGCCTAGGTACAGTCTTGATGCAGCCTTGGTACAGTCTTGATGCAGCCTAGGTACAGTCTTGATGCAGCCTTGGTACAGTCTTGATGCAGCCTTGGTACAGTCTTGATGCAGCCTAGGTACAGTCTTGATGCAGCCTGGTACAGTCTTGATGCAGCCTTGGTACAGTCTTGATGCAGCCTGGTACAGTCTTGATGCAGCCTTGGTACAGTCTTGATGCAGCCTAGGTACAGTCTTGATGCAGCCTAGGTACAGTCTTGATGCAGCCTTGGTACAGTCTTGATGCAGCCTTGGTACAGTCTTGATGCAGCCTTGGTACAGTCTTGATGCAGCCTTGGTACAGTCTTGATGCAGCCTTGGTACAGTCTTGATGCAGCCTTGGTACAGTCTTGATGCAGCCTTGGTACAGTCTTGATGCAGCCTAGGTACAGTCTTGATGCAGCCTTGGTACAGTCTTGATGCAGCCTAGGTACAGTCTTGATGCAGCCTTGGTACAGTCTTGATGCAGCCTTGGTACAGTCTTGATGCAGCCTTGGTACAGTCTTGATGCAGCCTTGGTACAGTCTTGATGCAGCCTTGGTACAGTCTTGATGCAGCCTTGGTACAGTCTTGATGCAGCCTAGGTACAGTCTTGCTACGGGCTGGATGCGGTCTTGATGATTGCCTTAGCAACACTAAAATACTGACTCTGAGTAGGAGCATGAGTCGGATGGGCTAACTCTGGCTTGTACTCAACGGAACGCTGGCCTGTAAGAGTACATCCTCCTGCTTCCCACAAGCCCACCAAGCAATGCAATCCTTTCTCTTGTACTCGTTATGAGAGCCTCATTATCAACGTCCGTCAGGTACATACCCATCTTTTGTTGCAGGTCTTACTGTCATTCATCGTCGTTCTCTGTTGCAGTCGACATAGACACATTGCAATATCGTGTGTTCCATGCCCCTCCCTACCCCAACCTTCCCAGAGAGAATAGCCAGCTAGCTAGTTAGCTGGCTGCTCATGTTAAGCCTCTTTCCTGTACCCGGTCATGTGAGCTTTGAGACTCTCCCTTCATCACAGACCCTCGGGAAGGGGAAAGGATGGGAAGGTACTCACAGTTACATCCCACCCCTCCCATTGTATATACACCGAGAAGTGTATATCTCTCAGTGTATACACCAAAGTGTATAATCTCTGTGCATATATATCTTAGTGTATATCCGCTGAGAGTATACTTTCATCCCTAATTTAGGGATTCAAGTATTTTTAATTGGTGGTGCACAGTTAATTCCGGTTTTAATGACCTTCGTGCAGTCGATGGGCTTTAAATCTAATAAACTCCCTTCGTCTCTCTCTCTCTCTCTTCCTCTCTCCCTCCTCCTTACTTATTTAATTTCAACTGTTTCTTTCGATCCATTGTTCATTTCTTCTCAAACTTCCATCTCGTTCCACCTTCATATTCTGATTTTAAACTCAATTTCAGTCATTTTTAATCGTATTTTCTACCTAACATATGCTCCTTTTATACTATTTAGCGGAAGTGCTAAACCTGAAGGGGTCATTCAGCATCTGAGGAATGGGAGGCAACCAGGTTCAATCCAAGGAAGGGGAGGGCAAGTCTAATTCCTTGGATAAGGAGTCCTTCACCAGCATCAAGGAACCTCCCTTGAGGGTATTTTGCTTTCATTAAAGCATCTCTTTTAGTGGCTTTCTGTACTTCTGCAAATAAAGAGCCCCTCTTCATCTTCCCGTTTCTCTCTCCCTCGTTACCGTGTGCCTTTCTCTGTCTTTCTTCTGTATTGCCTGCAATGCCTAGAGCGTTACACACTTCATCTCTCCTAGGAACAGACGCCTGGTTGTCTTCAAGAGGGCGCTGGACAGATACCTAAAGTCAATGCCAAATCAGCCGGGCTGTGGTTCATACGTTGGACTACCAGGACGCCTAGTCATGGACCGGGCCGCTGGGGCGTTGATCCCCGGAATACCCTCCAGGTAGACTCCAGGTAGGTAGCAGGTGTTTTAAGTGCCGCCTTACCTCTAGATCCTCACCTGTTTTTTTCTCATATTTGTTTAACCTTTCCACTTGAATCAGGTTCCGCGACTACGTGTCACCTCAGTGGTTCCCGCACGTTTCGCTTATCTAGTCATTGTATGGTTCCATCCTATCTGTCATCACCAATCTCATTGACTTCCCATTATCTCCTTGAATTTGTACTGATAAAGCCAATGGAGGGCGAAACGTCTATAATAAAGATATCCAGATGTTGCACATGTGTCTGATTCTTCATCTTTGGTTCCGTCCCATCCTGCACCCGATTCCTTCTTCCTCACCTGCTTATCATCTCACGTCTCCAGGTATCGTTGGTTCGGTGCAATCCGTCACCTGATTCCTACTTTCTCACCTGTTCGTTCCACCCTTACTCTATATATTGCTCTATCTCCATTTAGCTCAACTTTTACTCTCCCCGCGTCCTCTTCTCTCCCCCACCGTTCATTTAGTGACTTGGCATCTACTCGCCTCACGTTGTCATCCCACGTTTAACTACTTCACGTTCCATTACCCAAGTCATCTTCCATTGCCTCTTCCCATTCATTTCACGTTCCGTTTCACCTCATGACTCTCGCTTCACTCGTGTTGTTCCAGTCATCTCCTTCCATCTAAGCACTTCCCTCGAGTCATGACTTCCATGACAGGGAAACATAGCTAGCTCCTGTTCCCACGATGTATGTCATGAAAAAATTCCAGGGCGAAATAATAACGAAACAGTAACACCCGAGCGATTTCGTAAGTTTAAATACTCATTTTCGGGAAAGCTTCTCCTCCGAAGATGAATATCTAAATGCCCGAAATCTTCAAGGTGTTTTACTTCCGTTAATTTTCACTGATACAAGTTTGTAATCATGGGTTTCACAGTCTTTATTCCGCTGTAGCGACACTATGATGTGTACAAAAATTCATAAAATAATTAATCCCAGACCACAGTTAGTGAACCTGTAGTGAAATACTTGATAATCTCATCACTCTACTGAAGTCTCTCAGCTGAGGAAGACAGATTTCATTACCTCATGTAAGTAACCATTCCTGTGATTATTCCCACTATATAACTATCGTATAGAATTAAGTAGAAGCACAGTGCTGGTGTTCTCACAATGTAACTTTCATACAGAAGACAGCAGCACACTGCGGTGTACATAATTTTTTCGAATAGATTAATAAGGAGAACGCATTTCTTGCAGACTCTCCCTCGTGACATCAATCTCCCTCCTGCCCTTTTGCAGCCGTCATGAGCAAGCAGTTGGCGTGAAGATCCTACCGACTTTCATATCCCCAGGGTGTTTTAATACCGCCTTTAAGTCGCCGGTAAAGAGCACGAAGATGTTGTAAATCACCTCCAATACCTCGTATTACAAGGGGATGGTTACTCACAGCTATTAATCTCTCACAGCCTCGACTGTTATGATGCACTCAGACGTCCAACAAGCAATTCTTAAGACAGCGGTTGTGGGAAAAAATAAAAATTAAATGAAAATGAACAAACCCCTTACCTTGTCTTTTCCATTTACGACCCTTGGAACCATATCTTCCTCACAGCCCCTGGGATTAATTTGTGGGGATAGACGTTACGCTAGAAGTCTAGGTGATAGACATGTTAACTCATCACCAGCAATAAAACTCTGTACTTTATTCTTCCTGAAGAGACAAGACCTGGCTTGACGTATGTTAAACTCCTCACAGCTGTTCACTGGAGCATTACCACTTTCCAACGACCTTGCATCACTGGTTAGAAAAATTACAGGGAGAAAAAAACTAGGGTATATGTATAACACTATGTTAGTCACTTCTCAATTATTTACACTAGCACAATTATGCCAACGTTTGTTGACGAAACGACATGGCTTGCAGACCAGCTTTTAAATGTGACGTTACCCCTCTGCGTAGTTTTGCCCAAACCTCGATAAAACTACACACAGAGCGAAACGTTGTCACAGTAAAAGCCTGTTCAGCACTAGTGTATATTTTCCAACAGTGAAGGCAGTAAGCCTTTTATCCCAACCATTGTGTAAACACATTATAAACAACAACTTCAAGAGACTCCCCATGTGTCAGAGTCGGACTTGGTGACTGGGGTGTCACGCCCACAAACACGTATAAAGATACGTAACGCACAGAAGTTTCTTTCGAACCTGAGCGAAACGTCGTCTAAATCAGAAGCTTGTTGTGCATTACGTGTCTTTACCAACATAAGTCAGACTTGATCATGGCTGTATGCTCATGTGGTATATGAGATATTTTTATTATAAATTTTATAAGGTTCTAACTATTTGCTTTAGTGTTGGGCGGCGGTGCTGAGCAGCATAGATGAGTGGTGGTGGGCGGCGGTGCTGAGCAGCCTAGACGAGTGGTGGTGGGCGGCGGTGCTGAGCAGCCTAGACGAGTGGTGGTGGGCGGCGGTGCTGAGCAGCCTAAACGAGTGGTGGTGGGCGGCGGTGCTGAGCAGCCTAGACGAGTGGTGGTGGGCGGCGGTGCTGAGCAGCCTAGATGAGTGGTGGTGGGGCGGCTGAAAGGAGTTGGCGTGGAGGGCAGTCATAATAGGCTGCCGTAGTGTGCCGGAGAGGCGGGTGGCTATTGCAGGTAGCTGAAATGGGCGTCCGTGGCGGGTAGTCACTGACTATAAACAAGAGAGCCTCACCTGTGTACATACATATCAAGAACTCCCATCAAATGGCCGCGAGGTGACGCCTGCGAAGAAGAATGAAGAAACCTCAGCACCTAACAAACTCCTAGGCACTTACTGCTAGGTGAACAAGGGCAACATATCAACGAAACTTGGCTATACAGGCAGCCCCCGCTTTACAGATCTTCGCTTTACAGCATTTCGCTAATACAGCGGTTTTCAATTAAACCCATTCTATAATTCACTTTACAGTGATTTTCGCTTTACAGCAGTAGCCTGGAACCTTACCTGCTGTATAAGCGGAGCCCTCCTATATTTCTCACCTCGTCCCATCGACTGAGTCGAGTCCTCCACCACTAGAGTTACGAATTACCCAAAAGGAACATTAAAACAAAATAAACCCATACTAAATGACAACTAAACTAAACTTGGTAAAAAAGGTTACGTGAGCAAACACTAGGATGCAATGGAAAACGTTTCGCTCTAGGAACCTAGATCACTTCTAACATGTTAAAAGTGACCTAGACCGAAACGTTTCCTAATACGTTCTAGTGTTTACTCATGTTACTTTTTAAATCTGTTGTACATGTGTGGTATACAATACCGATGTGCAACATCTAGGTATCTTTGTCAGTAGTAGTTCAGTAGTAGTATTTGCATCTTACCAACCGTTAGTGAGTCACAGCCTTTCACGTGATCACTGACCGTTACTAGTCTTTATGCTGACCTAGCAATGTCGTGAATGCCGTGAGCGTCTCTCGCTCACTGGCCTCAGTTCAAGACAGGATAGCAGAGAGTAGACAGGTCAGGCAGAAGGCTCTGAGTGTTCTCCCATTTTTATCACTAATATAAGTTACCAAACAAGCTACGTTTGTGTTTATTACCATAACCATCATCAAGAACCCACACGACATCTTTATTGTAGACGTTTCGCCATTTAATGACTATCAATAAAAAAATCAAGGACATAAACCTCTTTTTAGTATCAATTACAAAGGTCAATTACAAAGGTAAAACTTACTCTTATGATAGATTACACGTACTACTTCCGATTCTTAGTAACTGGAGACCATATTGAGATTAGCGGACGGATGATCGATCCTACATACCTTCGCTAAATAACATTACAATCCAATAAATCGAGAATGAATTACCGGCAACGATTTTTTCCCCTCGAAGAGGAGCCATCATCTGCAGAATAATTTACCGGAGGACCGAGACGACGTACAGGCAGAGAGAGAGAGAGAGAGAGAGAGAGAGAGAGAGAGAGAGAGAGAGAGAGAGAGAGAGAGAGGGACGTGAAGAGGCTCTCGATAAACATACACACGCGGGAAGACACCTCAGCCCAGTTGCTGAGTAACGCACCATTTCGCAATCCCTCGCAGAAGTGCGCAATCACTTGCAGGATTTATCGCAATCTCTCTCTCTCTCACATGATTCGCAAAACTCTTGCAGGATTGCGCTGTGTCCTGAAGGATCTCAGTCTCTCGTACGATAGCAAAATTTCTCACATAAACTAGTAGTTTCTCTCATGAACTAGCAATCTCTCACACGAACTAGCAGTCTCACAAACTAGCAATCTCTCACATGAACTAAATCTCGCAGGATCTCTCAACGTGGGTTATTTACACTTTAATTCATGTATTTCACGAGGAAGAGCTAAGTCCGTAGGGGTGGAGAAGTTGCTTAGGGTAGGGGAGGTAATCCGGTTCGATTCCAGGTAGAGAAGGGCAACTCCAGTTCCCCGGATCAAAAGTCCGTCTCCTGGCACCATCATCACTTGCAGTTTTAACATTTATTTCACATACATTAAAAAATCAGGAGCATGTTATTTACCGCACATGATTGGCTTACTGACAGGTGTTTGACAGGTGACTGACAGGTTGCTGACAGATGTTTGACTTGTGTCTCGCTAATGATTTCATTTGTACTTGTGTCCTTGCATTAGTACGTGATATTAAACATTAAAAATAATAAACATAATAATAATAATAATAATATTATTATTAACAATAATAATAATAATAATAATAATAATAATAATAATAATATTAACAATAATAACAATAACAATAATAATAATAATAATAATATTAATAATAATAATAATAATAATAATATTAACAATAACAATAATAATAATAATAACAATAATAATAATAATATTAACAATAATATTAACAATAATAATAATAATAATAATAATAATAAATCATTCCATAATATCTTCTTCACTTTTAATATTGAGAGTTGACTGAGTACAAGTACCAGTATAATTAAAGAGTATTGTGGAGATGAACACAATGTTACGCAATATAAAAAAAAACAGCTTAGTGTTTTATTTTTCTAATTTACTACAATTCACTGAAGATTGGCTGTGTATATGTGTGTGTGTGTGTTAGTTACCATTTTGTCCTAGGCACATGTCGATTAGACACTAGGCCTGTTGTAGTGTGTGTGTGTGTGTGTGTGTGTGTGTGTGTGCTCACCTAATTATGGTTGTCATAGCTCTTGGCCCCGCCCCTTCACTGGTCGCTACTGTGTGTGTTGCAACAGTTGTAGGTGTGAAGGTAGAAAATGGAGAATGATGTTTCTCGCTACAATTCATCTTAATTTGTGGCGACAGTTTGGGATTAGTAGGAAGCTGTGCGAAGGAGAGAAATTAATGAGGAGGTGGGAAGCCATGCTTGGGTACTCCACTACACCACACACACACACACACACACACACAAGCGTGTCCCAAAAGAATGCACTGTGGCTCACGCACATGCTGGAAGACATGTACACAACATAGACCCACACAAGCACACGAGAACTCACGAGATAATAAATTAATAAATTCCCTCAGCATCTTCAACAGTGATAACAAGAAGCCACAATTGTAAGCCCAGGATAAAATATGGACACGAAGAAATGCTAAAAAAAAATCGTAAAAAAAAAAAACAGTACCAGACCAACGGAATTATTTACAAGAGGATGTATAGAGCACTACAACCACTGATAATATAAAATAAAAAAAATTGATGAAATAATCCTCGAAGAGCAATGCTAGTAAAGTGTAACGTTAAGAAAGTCACTGTTACGTCTGAGTTGTAGTGGTTGCCAAGTGGTAACGCGATCACGAGACACCTGTTGTGAAATTTAAAATCTAGGAAAGGGAGTTAAATTGCAAACTCCGCCGTGATACCATAATGAAAGTACTGGAGAAGGTGAGTGAGAAATTACTAAAGATATTGAAATTCAATTATCCTACATTATAGTAAAATTACACACACACACACATACAAAGTCCATTAACCGTCTTCGTACAGAAGATAAACACAGGTATGACAAGCAAATCTTGCAAAATAGTCACTCTGAAGTGGTTGCCCGCTGCACGGTAAAACATACACACAAGCAAACAATTGCTGTTATAAAACTGATCCTGTGGAATGAATGGTAATCAGATATGATCTAAGAAAGGAGAGCTCACCTTTAATTCCTTGAATTAAGAACCAATTAACAGAATCAAGGTTGATCCTTCTCTATCTGGTTCTTGAAGGACTGATGGCTCTGCCACTAACAACTTTCCTGGGAAACTACTCTAGTTCTCCACAACTCTGAAAAGTTACCTTAACCACATTCGTCTTAAACTGCTTGCCACGGAGTTTCAACCCATTATTTCGTGCGACTCTGTCACTCTGCACTTCAAAAACAGTGGCAGATAGCCCATCTCAGCATGTGGCCTCCTAGACTTTCAAGTCTAGGAGGCTACTATCTGCATTTTCCATGCAAATATCCTAAAGTTGCATGCAACAGATGAGACAATTGTCGATACATTTTAAATTCAGATGGTCTCCTGTTAACCCTTTCGGGAAGGCCTAGTACCTAGGCCTTTCATGTATCTATATGCTCTTGCTCAACCATTCAGAGGATGGACATGGGGTGCACAATCAACTAGCCGCTTAGTTGCAAATATCTAAATCTAAAAGTTTTTCATGCACTCCCATGACACCTTGAGTTAAAAAAATGAGTTGAGTGATTCAACTTTTTCTTCGTATAGTCTGTCTTTTAATGATGTAAATTATCTTCCTTTTCTTTGTTCCCTCTTTAGTTTAACGACTTAAGAGGTGGAAGAGAGAGAGGTGAGAAGAAAGGGCATGGAGAGAAAATAGAAGGATTAGAGAGGGGTGCACAGAGGAAGAAGAACGGAATTAAACTGGGAGAGGGGACAGGCAGAGGATGCGCAAGGGAAGAGGGAAAGAAGTGAGAGAAGGAGAGTTGGGCCAGAAAAGGAGAGGGGAGGAAGAAGAGGGGGAAAGAGAGGAAGGAGTGAACTTCAAGAGTGTTTTGTCAACAGCTGGCCAAGCAATGGGGAGGGGGTGCATGAGCAATGACTAAGGAGAAGTAGGAGGAGGGGAAGATGGAGGAGGAAGGGAAGGTAGAAGAGGAGGAGGAGGAGGCGAGGAAGGTGAGGGGAGAAGAGGAGGAAGGTGGAGGAGGAGGAGGAGGGGAAGGATCAAGGAGAGAGAATGGTAGGTGGAGAGGGGAAGAGGTAAGAATATAGTGCGAAAGGAGGCAATAGAGAAAGTTGGTTGTGTAAATCAGGAGAAAGTAATTAAAGTGAAAAGGCGAGAGAGAGAGAGACATACATACAGGCAAACAGACAGAGAGGCTGAAAGAAAGAGAAAATTAAGAAAAAATAAGTCAAAATACCTTAATTTGTACAATACATAAACAGCAGCATAAACTTAAAAATAAAAATTGAATAAGGTTTCTGCTCCCTACTGGATTATTATCAAGTCGCGAGGCAGAAATATACATTGATGAGGCCAAGAGATAACAGAGGTCAAGGGACAACAGATGTCAAGAGATAGCAGAGGCCAGGAGATAACAGAGACCATGGGACAACAGAGGAAGAGAAAGGATGCCAAAAAAGAAGAAATCAAGGGAAGGGGGAAAAGGAGACAAGAGGCAGAGAAAAAAGACAAATAAGGCAAGGAAAGAAACAGGTGTGGCCAGCAGGTAGACAGATGTGACCAGCAGACAGCCAGGTGTGGCCAGCAGGCAGCCAGGTGAGAGGAGTGGCACAACACAGGTGAATCAAGTCACTGCCACTAATAAAACTGAAAGATCAGGTGTTTGTGTGTGTGAGGGAGGACCAGGGGCCAGGGGCGCCACTGATAATATTTACGTCTTCCCAGCTCTGTACTTTCACTACCTGTCATTACGATGAAATCCCCCGCGTGACCAGAATGCTTCAACTGATGCTTACCACAACACCAAACGATTCGACAACTTTCACTGATGAAATATAATGAAAAACTATCGCACATATAAATAATTTGCACACACACATACCCGGAGATGAGAGAATCTTTATGCTACATATTTTCAGCATTTAGGTTATCTTTATTACCGATAAAGATAATTAAATGTTACATATGTGTTTTATTCAGACCAGAGAACATGGGAAAGACAGACAGGAGAGGACTAGGAAGTCCACACCTAGGATATGTACTGAGAACTATCTACTTTTATCTAGAAACTATCGTGTAATATCTATGTGCTTAAGGCACGGATAGTGATAACATATATTTTTTTACACAGGGTTTTACAAGGTTAGGTTAAGGGTTTCTAACTTTATTCACAAGCTAACAGCTCTTAGCTTGTAAATAAAGTTAGAAATCCGTAATCTAACCTTGTAAAACCCTTTAGTAAAAGAGAGAGAGAGAGAGAGAGAGAGAGAGAGAGAGAGAGAGAGAGAGAGAGAGAGAGAGAGAGAGAGAGAGAGAGAGAGAGAGAGTTAAATTTTGAGAGAAAACATTCAGGAGTGTGCTTGTGGAGAGGTAATCAAGAAGAGATTAGTGCTGGAGTGTTGAAGGTTCCAGGAGCAGGAGCAGCAGCAGTAGCCAAGGTGCTGGGGGAGAACTCACAGGTAAACATGACAGGTAGCACCAGGGACCTCCCCCCCCACACACAACTGCTCTGCACACAAACCATTAACTCAACTTTGAGGTCTTGGTCCTGTGCTGCTTCTCCTTTCAACACCCTTTCTCTTTCTCTCTCTCTCTCTCTCTGTTGTCGAAGATCTTTTAATCCAGAGAATCGAAGCTACCAAACCCCTTCTTCGGATCAACGAAAATAATAATAACAGTAATAACAACAATAATGAAGAAGAGGAGGAGGAGGACGAGGAGGAACAGGAAGAAGAGGAGAAAGAGGAAAAATATAAAGAGGAGAAATCTATCTTTCACTCTAACATTTGCACACAATTTTTTCTTTTAACATATCAGTCTGTGGATTTTATTCCTTTTGTTTGCTTCGCTTCCTTCCATCAGCATCCGCCATTACCACTCTCTCTCTCTCTCTCTCTCTCTCAACCAAAACATCCTCAGAAGTGTCCGTCTTGTTCGTACCTCTACGTCTGCTGGCAAACTTGAATGAACGTTCCTCTGTAGAGTTCAATTTATCTGTCCTTTTTAAATCATGGTCATTAATTTCCATTGTGTACCAACAGCTATTGTGAAGGAAAATCAAGGGATGCAGAACAAGCTTTTATCTGGACAACGTTTCGCTGGGTGTAGAGAACCATGGCTCCACAGAGCGAAACGTTGATCTATCGCCTTACTGTTTACGTTATTTTTTGTATTCCCGACACTTCGTTATTTTCTCCTTCATCAATTTTAATCTGCAAGACTTAAACTTGCTCTCCCTGAGCGAAACGTTGGGATAATAAATGCCTAGGTATCTTAGTCACCTACTTGTTAGTTCGCTACTCTTCTATTAACAGTTAGTACCCATGTACTTTTATCTAACAGTACTAACGTAATAAGATTGCTTTAGAGGTTTTGCTCTCCAGTCAGATTAACAACAAAACACAGGTACTGTCCTTCACGTAACATTAATTAACATACATTTTATATATATATATATATATATATATATATATATATATATATATATATATATATATATATATATATATATATAACTGATCTCCATCCTCTTCATTCTAAAAATCATTCTTATTCGTCACCTCAACTAGAAACAGCAGCCTCCGTCTTCCTCATCTCTCTACCCTTCTCTCTATCATCTTTCTCTCCTCTTCCTCCCCCGTGCTTCCCATCCTACCCCCAGTAACAGCCTGACCTCAGCTTGGGTTGTCTGGCAGTAAAGTTGATTTATGGCGATGTTGTACCAGTAAATGACGTCACTCATGCTTTGGTAGTGTTGGTGGTAGAGCTGGTAGTTATAGTGGTGGTGGTAGTTATGATGGTGGCGGTAGTCATGGTGATGGTAAAAGATATGGTAGTGGTAGTTATAGTGGTGGTAGTTATGGTGGTGGTGGTGGTAGTTGTGGTGGTGGTGGTGGTGGTGGTAGTTATGGTGGTGGTGGTGGTAGTTATGGTGGTGGTGGTTGGGGTGTACGTGATGCTGGTGACAATTGTTGTTGACACTGATGCATTCTGTAAGAGATGTGTATAATGACAGCAATGGCGATGATGCTGATAATGACCCTGATTAATACTGATAATGATACCAGCGCACCCACACGTCCGTGCCTACGTCCGTGTTTGCGTATTTAGGTACAAGTTTTATATATTTTGGGTGTAATTCCTTGCGAAATTGCCTATACGGAATTAACTATATGCACTCACCTGTTGCAATTTTGCTGTTTTATTTACGATATTTTGATGTGAACACTGCCCATCACATTTTGGCTTTAGATAAGCTTGTGTAAGAAATAAACACTTAGGATCGCCACAGGAAGGTATCTCAAATGCTTCTCCCGTCGTGTGTGCTCAGGATGACATCTACGTACATGGAGATGAAGGCATCACTAAGGACTGTTCTTGGTACCCAGGGAGACAATGACACCTTTGGTGTCGCGATACCTGGAAACTGAATTTTAATGAATCTCCAAGTCGAAAAACGTATTGACCTAGAAATGCCAGACAGCGCAGATGCGCAACAGGCAGGCCAACTTCCCAGGAAATTTTAGTGAGTAGGTTAAAGGTTATTTTTATTGATCAATAAAAACCAAACCGCATGTGCTCATTTATTTACCACTTAGTTTGGTATGTGTTTTTTTTTATTCATTACATATAACACAAACCCAAAGAAAAACATTTATTGATGTACTGATATTATATATTCCCACTGTAGCTACAGTTGAACAAAGGGGCAGACTCCAGGTAGGTAGGGAACCAGTTGTCTACAGCTTGCATTTTGTTAAGGTACTGTTGAAAATGGCATAGAGTACAGACAGGTTGATGATTAAGACACATGTCCAACAGTTGGGTATCGTTATCGTTGAGACGTTTCGCCTACAGAGGCAGCTGCCTCGGTATTGTCAACCATCAAATATATGATGTGAAATAATGGTACACCTACACAAATCTTCTATCACCTGTCTCCCTAAATACCAATAAAAAATATATTTACATACCAAAAGCCCCCTAACCATAGCACACTTGTAATTAGATAGGCATGAAGAACGAAAAAGACACAATATCGTTACTTGAAAAATACGCAAATATACCGCAGATTGGAGAAGCTTAAGACGACGTTTCGGTCCAACTTGGACTATTTACAAGTCACACTGACACAGGAAGGTGAGGGAACCAGTCTCGTCCCTGCCCCCCATCTCCAATATATACTGGCTCCCTCACCTTCCTGTATTAGTGTGACTTGTAAATGGTCCAAGACTGACCGAAACATCATCATGAACTTCCCTCTTCTATGTGCGGGATATTAGTGTATAGACATACATTTTAAACACTTTCATAAAAATAACTTGAACGACCTGCTATTAGTTTCGCTTAGTACGCAGGCGAGACTTGCTTCTTTTTGTGGACTCGCACCTGCCCACCCGTTTAACATGTTAACAGTAGACCTGGCCACAGGAAGTCAAGTGCCGCACGCTAGTCAACCAAGCCGTGCACACACTCATTGATGACACCTTTACTGGAGTTAGTGACTTGCATATATTTTGAGATTATCTTACTGAATATCCATTACCTGGAGTCTACCTGGAGGGTATTTCGGGGGTCAACGCCCCCTCGGCCCGGTCCACGACCAGGCCTCCCGGTGATCAGGGCCTGATCAACAAGGCTGTTACTGGTGGCCGCACGTAGTCCAACGTACGAACCACAGCCCGGATGGGTGACTATAAAAACGGCAGTAACGTTGTACAGTGTTGGCTGATAGCGGTTACGTTCACGGATATGAACACCACGGAGAAAAAAATAGTGAAATTCCAATCACGAAATCGCTTGGAATTTCACTATTTTTTTCACTGTTATTTTGCATATTGTGATATCACTTGTTTACTGTGATCTTATTGCATATATATATATATATATATATATATATATATATATATATATATATATATATATATATATATATTATATAATATATATATATATATATATATATATATATATATATATATATATATATATAGCAATAAGATATATATATATATATATATATATATATATATATATATATATATATGCAATAAGATATATATATATATATATATATATATATATATATATATATATATATATATATATATAGCTATATCGTGCCGAATAGGTAAAACGTGCTATTTTGGCTTAAATACCAACGCTCTTCTTGTTGAATAAGTCAAGCGAAAATTTGTGTATGCAATAATTTCACAAAAATCATTCTGAACCTAAGAAAACAATATATTTCATTGTTTGTTTATTATTAATTATTGTAAACTTATGTAAAATATATTTAGTTGGATTAGGCTAAATTAAATTGCGTTTAAAGATATATTATTTTAATTTATGTTAATGTAAAAATTAATAATTTTGTACCAGAAGAACCTTAATCCCCAGTTTAGGGATAAAAATATTCTTAACTAGTGGTGAAGGGTTATATGCAAACTATAAAGTCGATAAACTTCATGGGCTATAAACTATAGTAGCATCCATGTGCACATTGTGAGGTGCTACCTATAGCACACATATGTACAGTAGCATAGTAGCACCCACGTGCCATGGCTTCTGTACTTGTGTACATTATTATTATTATTATTATTATTATTATTATTATGTGTACATTATTATTTTTAATAATTATCATTTTTACCACTACAACAATCCCCACCGCCAGAATAACCCCTTCAACAATCACCACTGCCAGAACCACCACTACAACAATCACCACTGCCAGAACCATCACTACAACAATCACCACTACCAGAACTACAGCCACAACAATCATCAGCCGCCAAATGCACTACCTAAACCAAGACCACCACCACCGCCCCGTGTAGAACCAAGGAGTGTACTACCCACCGCCCCGTGTAGAACCAAGGAGTGTACTACCCACCGCCCCGTGTACCGCCACCCACATCCTATCACCAGCAGTGGGAGGTATTGACGGGAGTCTTCCTGCATCCTAATGACCACAAGGAGACCTCTACCCCCACCTCCTCCACCATGAATCTCTGTCTCCACCAACACTCCCCCACCACACTGTGATTCAACTCACTTCGGCTCATCTCCCTGCATTTAAAGCCACTCTAGCTTAGCTCATCTCTATGTATAATTCACCATTTAAAATTACTTAGGATTAACTCATTCTTCATTTAAAATTATTTAAGTTAAGCTCATCCTTTATTCAAAATTACTTATGCTTGGATCAACCTTTTTCTTCCAAATTACTGAGGCTAACCCCATCTTGGCTAAACTAACATTTTCTCAGCCTATTGTGCCTCGCCTCTCTATAGCTCACATCACTCTTTATTTTCGTTTGTCTAAGCACTGGATTAATGCATCATGTTTCAACTAACATTTTCTCAGCTCATTCAGACCCAGAACGTAAATGTATCAGTACAGCTTCCCTTGAGACTAACAAGAAAAAGAACAGGAAATCATAGACAAAACTCGAGTCGTTGCTAACAATGTAATGCTAACACTAAGCGACTCGTAGATAAGCAACCCTGGTCAGGAATTCTCCAGTGAGGTGGTGTAAAAAGATTGGCGTTAAGTCTCACACTCACTTCAATTGTTGGTTTATATGTTCTCCAATGTCAACAATAAATTCTGACTGGCACCATCATACCCTGGTATAATAGATGAAGACTAGTTGTAGAAGTATACCTGGAGTATACCCGGAGGGTGCTGCGGGGGTCGACGCCCCCTCGGTCCATGACCAGACCTCTCTAGGGTTTAGAATGTAAGAACACTGCTACTGGACCATGCTAGATAGGATTTAAGACACATGTTCAACACTTAGTGATCTTTATTTCTGAAACTTTGCGCCTACGCAGAAGGCTTCTTCAGTTTCATACAAAGGTGATTACAATACTAGACTGTATATGGAATGGAAGGAAATTAGGTTTAACCTGAGGAAGTGTAGGGTAGCCTTGATTCCTCAGATCAAGGGCCCCCTCAAAGGAGGGCATTTGCCCTCTCCCTTTCCTACAAAAAAAATGAACCCATATATTCTAGAGAAACCCTTAAGTTGCAGGAAAAACACGTTATTTATTTATGTGAAGCGTTAAATCAGTGTGGACCATTCAGTACATGGTGTAGTGAAGGTTCGATCCTCCGTCCAATACCTAACTGTACTTTCCTTCAAGAAATATTTATTATTAAGCTGAATTTAAAATATATGTTTTTAAACACACACACACACACACACACACACACACATAACACACACACACACATAATACATACGCACACATAATACATACGCACACATAATACATACGCACACACATTCATATGGAAAAGTGAACATACAGATCTCAACAAGGAGGCATTCACTATCCTTTACAAGGCAGAGGTAGGCTCATCGAGTACGCAGTGCCAGCATGGAACCCCTCACCTTATAACAAGTAAAGGAGCTGGGAAAAGTGCAAAGATTTGCAACAAAATTAGTTTCAGAGGAATATGAACTATGAGGAGATGGTAGAGGAACTAAACCTGATGACATTTAGAGGACAGAAGGACCCAGAGGTGACATGCTTACGACGTACAAAACACGGAGAGGAACTGACAGAGTGGACAGTGCAAGCCTATTTGAGCCCGGCCCGAGTAAGTTTATTTAGGCCAGGTAGACATAAGCACAATTATCATACATAGTGTAAATTACGTAGAATAACCCAAAAAAAGTCAAAGTGACTTATTTCCACTGGGGTCACAGCTGGAAGTTGAAAACACAGGTGAGTCACAGGGATGTTAGGAAACACTTCTTTAGCCTTACAGTGGTCAGGAAGTGGAGCGACTTAGACAGCGAAGTGGTAGAGGCAGGATCAATACTTAAGAACTGATAAGTTAGTGCTCACGCAGCCGCCAGGAGAGAGTGGACCCAGTAGCGGCCAGCAGAGGCGGGCCAGGAGCCGAGACTCGATCCCTACAGCCACAATTAGGTGAGTACATATACCTGCATAAAAATAGACTGAATATGACCAAATCTTCGTGAGATTTTTTTTAATTCCGGGAATAACAGAGAATTTCAAAGAAATTGAAGACCTGGAATGAGCCACTCCCTCCACTTCCTCTCCCTCCAGTGCCACTCCCTCCAATTTCTCTCCCTCCAGTGCCACTCCCTCCAATTTCTCTCCCTCCAGTGCCACTCCCACTTCCTCTCCCTCTAGTGCCTCTCCCTTCAGTGCCACTCCCTCCAGTGCCACTCCCAGTCCAGGAGGATTTCTTTCTCCGCAGACAAACCAGACCGCTCATAATCCTTTACAAATCCAGCCAAAACTCCACCGAACCCTCTTTGGGTCCCCCCAACCCTCTCACAATCCCTCTCGATCCTCTTACATTCTCCTAAACTTTCGCTGAGAGCTGAGGCAGCTCTTTCCACCTTTCTCATTTATTTATGTTTGTTTTTATAC
The DNA here is from genome assembly GCA_009830355.1 of Cherax destructor. Classification (NCBI taxonomy): domain Eukaryota; kingdom Metazoa; phylum Arthropoda; class Malacostraca; order Decapoda; family Parastacidae; genus Cherax; species Cherax destructor. The sequence continues at coordinate 47,991 of WNWK01000310.1, forward strand.
CCAACCAGTTTTGTTTCAGCGATTAAATGATAGCTCCTGGCCTCGCCTTTCAATTCTCATCGGCCGGCTTTACGGATTCTGATCTCCTGAGCATGATCATACCTAGTCTTGAAACTGTGAATGGCATTTGCCTTTACCACCTCTGCGTTCAATTAGTTTCTTTTGTTCACGATCCTGAGGCTGAAAAAGTACTTTCTAACATCCCTAGGACACGTTTTCATCTAAAGCAGTTATCTGAGTAATAAATATAGCACACGTACAACACCTGGGTATTTTTATTACTTAAACGAGTTCATGCGCAGCAGGCTTCTTCAGTCAAATACAGGCGAATATAACAACGTAGGCAAAGTAATCTGGATGTGGTCAGTTCCTCAGGCTCTTGAGGTGATCAGTCCCCCTTCAGCCTTCATAAGGCTCAGTCTCCTTCCATCTCGAGCATCCTGTCCTAATCCTCTCCGTCTATATGTCATGATCATATCCTCGCTGGTCCTCCTAATTTTCAAGCCAGAAAAATTACTCGACCGCTCGGAAATCATTATGCCCTGACCCAGCCTCACTTGGTCTTCATCTCAAGGTTACTCACAACTAGTGTTGCTCGCCCTCTCTTACCAGGTTCATCTGTGACTTGTAAAGCCTAATGTGTGGGCGAAACGTCGCCAATAACTGCATTTGTGTAACACTGTATTGTTTTCCATAAGTCTGTCCTACTATAGGTCATCCCCCACAGAGTTGCTAATCACGTTGCGAACCGCAGGATCTTCTCTATTCTGTAAGTGACTTTCTTTTCTATTTCCTAGGTTGTCTCTCTTTTCTTGGCTGTCTCTGGAGTGCCCATTTCCTTTCAGGATGTTCTGATTTTCTCTTTTGTATTAAGATATCTAGTAACGTGAGCAGAATGTCAACCAACAAAACTGGACTCTACTTCATTAATCACTGTTTCCATTTTCATTTCTACCACGTCTTCCCCTACATTCTCTACTATTGCTACTACTTTTACTATTCCTTTCCCTCACCCTTCACTCCCCTTTCTCTCTTGTGCCACTAAACTACTCTCCCTACTTTCTACTACCACTGTTTCTTCTACTACTTCTACTACCTACTTTACCACTACCTCTACTTCCCGTCCTTGTCCCGGACCTTCAGTTTAGCCATAAAAGACTTAAATAACAAAATTTAAGAAGCAACTTCGATAACAGCAGATAAAAATCATCATCGCGGGGAAGCGCTAAATTCGTAAGGTTCCAGCAGCTCCTGGGGGAACTGGAGAAGTAGGGATATAAAGGTTTGATCCAAAGAGGGGAATGGCTCCAAGTCCTTGGATTTAGAGCCCTTCACTAGCATGATGGGAATTTGTGAAAGATAAATGATAAAAAATAGATTTTATTTATTGTTCAGTCTATTAAATACTGATTAATAACCAAGTAACTTTTCCAGAGAGAAAGACTGTGTAATCTCCTGTACTCATTTATGTGTGGTTACAGGGGTCGAGTCTTAGCTCCTGGCCCTGCCAGGATCTGAGCTGTGTGTGCTTGCGTATGTATGAACTTACCTATATGTGAAGTACCTGACCTGTGTGTGTGTTAGTTACCATTTTTGTCCTAGGCACATGTCGATTAGACACTAGGCCTGTTGTATGTATGTGTGTGTGTGTGTGTAGGGAAACACTTCGAAATGTTTCGGCCCCGCCGGGAATTGAACCCGGGCCCTCCGTGCGTGAAGCAAGAGCGCTAACCACCATGCCATCGGTGTGTGTGTGTGTGTGTGTGTACTCACCTAATTATGGTTGCAGGGGTCGATTCATAGTTCCTAGCCCCGCCTCTTCACTGGTCGCTACTAGGTCCACTCTCTCCCTGCTCCATGAACTTTATCATACCTCTTCTTAAAGCTATGTATGTGTGTGTGTGTACTTCGGTACATGCGAGTATATAAGAGTGCCTTGAAAAGATCATAGGTAGACATTGAAGAGATCTGTATTGTTTGTATGCTAACACTATTCCTCTGATCAATATCTGTGCTAAAAATAAAAGACTTTCCCCACATTTGTGTTGCACCTCTTGATTGGAAGTTTCATTTCACTGTTTCGGTTTATTGGTTCACTCTGTATTTCAAATACAGTATTTCTTGAGTGTATCCAATCCACTCAGCATTATCTTGAAAGTCTGGGTAAGACCTCTTAGTCTCAGGAGTGCAGGTTTAGCTCTCAGAGTGTGTTTTCATAAGATCTGCTTCTTAATGATGCTATGATAGTTACGGCATCCTTGGGGGAGCGCTAAACCTTCAAGGGCGATACAGGACAAGGAGAATGAGAGGTGATCACATTCTATACGAGGCAGGGCATCCAGGTGACCCCCCTCGTGAAAGGTTAATGATGGTACGAACCTAATTGGTCTTCTCTACATCCTTTCCAACCTTCGTTTTTTTTGTGTAATTTGACGACCAAAATTATATAGCACGATGAAGGAACAACAAGCGCATCATACTTTATATTATGTCTGTTGATTTGTATTCGAAATTTCTTGCTATGAAACCTTACTTTGTGTTGGCTGTGTTGCTGTCTAATACACACTGTTCTGTACACTTAAGCTCATCGCTTATTACTCCCAGATCCTCCTTCTGCCTTCCTTAAACGTTTCCAAATATTTTACACATATGTTTGAGGGCATAGGTGGGAGAACTGGAGGGATACTTAGATGGAGAGGTACAGGTTGGGATTCTTGGATGGAGAGGATGCAGATGGGATATAGATGATCCAAGTTGGAGATTTGGAGGGAGACACGGAGGAGTGTAGGAGGAATATTGGAGGGAGAGGGTTCAGGTGGGATACTTGGAGGGAAAGGGCGCAGGTGCAACACTTTGAAGGACACTTTAGGGAAAAGTTTATAGAGACCAGCTAGATACAAACATCTGTCGAAGCGTGGTCAAAAGAAAAACAAAAGAGGGCGAGGAGGAAGAGGAGGAAAAGAAGAAGAAAAAGAAGAGGAAGAAGACGTAAAAGAAGAAGAAACACAACAAATTCGACAAAGCTCCGAGAATAGGGTGAAAGTTTCAGAGAGAGAAAGGAGAGATGTTCAGTGGACAGACCAGTGGTGAACCCACCTCGCCTCTTGCAAGGTGGCAAGGAAGATGCTGCATTACCTCTGATTTATTGCTCATATATGTTCTCAGCTATTCATATTTCATCCTATCCTAGCCAGCGTGGTGGTGGTAGCTGTGATAGTGTGGGAAAGGGGTGGTGGTTGTTGTGTTGACAGTGGTAGCGGTGGTGGTGGTAGTTGGTGTAGTATTGGTGGTGGTAATAATTGTTTTAAGGTAAACTGAACCATATCCTGACCAACACTGACGCTTCTCTGACCATTATACCCTTACTCTAATATAACTAAGTGTACATTAACTACGTTTACATTAACTACGTGTACACTGATGTATACATCAATCTAACTACACCCACATAAATATGTGTGTATAGTAACGTAACGACATGTACAATGACCTATCACATCATACACTACACAGCACTGCCCTAACACACCTTCACTATACACGGAAAAAAAACTATTTTCTACGACCATACACGAAAAAGTGAAAGGAACTTTTCACTCGTGGAAATCCATATACAAGTAAATTAAAAGAGCTCCATGAGCGAAATGTTGTCATAATAAAGGGTTTCGCCGTTTCGTGTGTCTTAAGTCATTTAACTGCCGGTTGATTGTTTCTTCTTGATGTCTGAAAACACAAACATAAAAATGCATAATGAATATTATGTTCAATTAATTTACTAATACTTACAATAATATTCTTCAGGCTAGCATATGAAAGAGAGAGAGAGAGAGAGAGAGAGAGAGAGAGAGAGAGAGAGAGAGAGAGAGAGAGAGAGAGAGAGAGAAATGACTGGAACAGGTATCTACCTCCCCATGTGTACCTATCTAAATTAATGTGTATGTATATGTCTACCTGTGTGTGTGCACAACTAGCTCCACATGCACATCAATAGCTCCGTGTGCACATGAATACCTGCACGTACACGTGTCAGTCCCATCACCGCTGCTACAAACATGCCAAGAATACTTTCTTCTTTCACTTATTCCAAAGTTATCGGGCAATTCTTTACCACATTTTACATAGTTAATGCAGAAGCTGCACGCGCTGCTGCGACAGTTCTTCCGTATGGAGAGAGCAGAGCTGCATCGCTGAAGCTAAGGAAGCTAACGCCAGAAGCTTCGCTGCAGAAACCGTAGCTGAAATTTTTGATAAGAAGGGTAGTGTATATACAGGGAGGAGGATATCTTTCGGTATGTATATACACCGAAGGGAATTTCTCTTGTAGTGTACGTGTACTCCGGGTGGAAAGGGGATTTGGCTGTTTGTATGCACGAAGAGGAGTGTCTCTTTCCGTGCATATACACTGATAGTGTCTCTCCCAGTGTGTGAGTACACCGACAGGGGTCTCTCTCTCCCAGTGTGTGAGTACACCGACAGGGGTCTCTCTCTCCCAGTGTGTGAGTACACCGACAGGGGTCTCTCTCCCAGTGTGTGAGTACACCGACAGGGGTCTCTCTCCCAGTGTGTGAGTACACCGACAGGGGTCTCTCTCCCAGTGTGAGTACACCGACAGGGGTCTCTCTCTCCCAGTGTGTGAGTACACCGACAGGGGTCTCTCTCTCCCAGTGTGTGAGTACACCGACAGGGGTCTCTCTCTCCCAGTGTGTGAGTACACCGACAGGGGTCTCTCTCCCAGTGTGTGAGTACACCGACAGGGGTCTCTCTCTCCCAGTGTGTGAGTACACCGACAGGGGTCTCTCTCTCTCAGTGTATATACTCCGAGAGGTGTCTCTCAGTGTGTGTACAACGAAAGGAGTCTCTTAGTAAACATACACAGACAGACGTATCTTTTAGTGTATACAGACTGAGAGAAGTGTCTTGTAGTTTATATACAATGATAATATATTTTCTTGCCTAATGCAGGGTTGAAGTTTTTTTAGTGTTTATGTACACGGGATTTATAGCCTTAATCACACAAATGAGGTCGAAAGGGATCCAACCTAAAATAATTACTATATTTATTCCTGCAAGTTTCCTATACCATTTAATTCTTTCCTGTTTCGTATATTTTCTAAAAACAAAATAAGAATATTTGTTTTGAAAATAGGTAAATACTTTCAAGATGAGGCCAGCAGAAAGGTTAACATGCTTGTGAAGAAAGGTGACTTGTTTTATCACTGTGATTACAACCTTCACCTGACTGGTACTAATCTCGTCCACTCTTCAACTTTATTATCTCTTCGTAGCGTGAGACCGACTTTCGTGCAAAACCCATTTTCGTAAAACCTTTATCATAGGATACTTCAGCCCAGAAGGCCACACCTGCTCTACCAGAAACACTACAGAAAACCCCTGTTTACCGTGAAGCAAAGGGGTTGGTCTCCTTACATATGTTACTCCCGTTCACCGAGAATTAATGGGCATCTCGGTGTTAAATATTGTACGCCTGCCGTTCCCGTTCAACTAGCAATGAAAAATGGTAAATGGCGGCCTCTGACTGACTGGAGGGGCATTTGCCTCACAACTGAAAGGGCGTGGGTTTGATTTCCAGGCGGTAAGAGACGTGTGGGCACATCTTTCACCTACTGCGCTGTTCAACTAAAAGTAAATAGATACCTGGGAATTAGTAGATTCTTGTTGATCTTATCCCTTGAGTGGCTGGACTCTATCTGAAGTAGGATAACAAGTCTTAGCTCGTAAATTCAACGTTCTAAAATATCAAGACACGCGTCTATTTGAAGACCTGATAGAAGGTTATAGTATTTTTGGGTGCAATATTTTTTTTGCATAATATATACTTGCCAAAAAATGTCGAACTGTGGCCGGGAAAGGAGCTCGATAACTTGGTCGCTTTTTTATATTTAGCAAAATTAGGTTAATTTACAGTGTGTAGATACCCTATTCTATATATGTTATAGAATGCGACACTTGAGCAACACTTGGGAATCCTCACTGAAGAAACCACTGGCTGACCAAACGTTTCAACCTCTAAACCGACAAAATTGCGGGAATACTTAGCGTGTACGACTACCCTACTGTATGACATTTATACAGTGGGAATAAATCTAGCTAAGTTTCCCTGTAATATTCCATTACACAGGATAAAATACATACATGAGGAATTGAGGTTTTTCAGTCCGAGATGGAAGAGTTCAGTACTGCTGTATCGTCAAGCACTGCTCCAAGGTTCCACTAGTTACGAGAGCTTTAAAAGGTTCGTCCCAGGAAAGTTGGAGTTGCAATTACTTGGGAATTACCATCTCTCAGGACCGGGTCGCCAAGAAGGAATCCAGGGGTGGGGAATGCCTAGCTCACTGCTTCTGCTGCTGATACTACCTTCCCCAGAGGTGGGGAATGCCTAGATCACCACTTCTACTGTTAATGATACCTTCCCCAGAGGTGGGGAATGCCTAGATCACCGCTTTTGTTGCTGATGCTACCGGCTCATAAACTGTTTTTTATCTTGCCTGAACAGCTGTTCACATCCTCGTGTTGTTGTCCCTTGTCCTAAGCCGGATGCTGGGATACACTCGCTATTACCCACTTTCTGATTATCAGCTAGATATCTTTTTCATATGTTTAATATTATAGTTGCTAGTGGTCAATATAACCTCTACCTCTGGACAGTGTTTCACCATTACTTTATTACTTTTCAATAATGCATGGAGTGAGTTCCCAGTAGGTGTGAAAGTGGGTGGGTTGGTTACTACAAGGTGTGTGAGTGGGCGTGTGGGCGACCCCAACTAGATGTGCCAGTGGGCGAGTGTGCGTGGGAGCCCCCACTTAGTGTGTGAGTGGTTGTGGCAGCTACGGGGACACTGTTTCTTTAGCAGGTGCTGCGGCAATGCCCTTTCTCCACCTTCTGCCCCTCCCACAGGAGGTGACTGCCAAGCAGGGTCGAGACGATGGTCCACTTTTTACTTGAGGCGATGCCTTCTACATAATAAAAGACGACTATACATCATCTTCAGGGTCAATCAGGTCTCTTAAAATCCGCTTTCACAGTGACTGAGAGAATTTTACGACGATCTTGTCTATAGATGTTCCTTAATCGTTGATTCAATAAAAGACCTGTAAATACTATATCCCGCTCTTACAGCAACTATTATACTCCGCTCTTATAGTAAATATTATATTTCACTCTTAAAATCCGCTTTCACAATGACTGGGTGAATTTTACGTCGCTCTTGTCTGTAGACATCCCTTCAATGTTGTCGCTATCAACAAAAGACCTGTAAATATTATATTCCAGCTATCTTATCTTTCACAAACCTGCCTGCAAATGTTATCTTGCTGTATTATCTAACAGGAACTTCCCTGTAGACGCCAGTCAGTTGTCTTACAATTACTTGCCTACAGATGTCATTCCATTACCTTATCTTTCAAGAATCTGTAATCATAAATGATATAGGAACCTGAACTCAGTGTTACACATGGGAGAACTGGGAGATGCTAGAGAAATACTCCGACAGTGCTTTCTTGCAAATGTTTACCAATCACCTTCACTGAACCTGATTTCATTAGTAGTAGTAGTATTAGTATTAGTAGTAGTATTAGTAGTATTAGTATTAGTAGTATTAGTAGTAGTATTAGTAGTATTAGTATTAGTAGTATTAGTAGTAGTATTAGTAGTAGTATTAGTAGTAGTATTATTAGTAGTATTATTAGTAGTAGTATTAGTAGTAGTATTAGTATTAGTATTAGTATTAGTAGTAGTAGTAGTAGTATTAGTAGTAGTACTAGTAGTAGTATAGTAGTAGGTTATTATTTATTACTATACTACCCCTTCTTTTGCTACCTTACATTTCATCTATGCTTGTGCTTAACAATTCACAAACGTGTGAATTTATTTACAAACATTACATGTCGGCCTATAGCACGATTTGAAGCTGCACTCTGCATCAAAGTACGCAGTGGCTAAAGTACTGTGTACCTTGATGCAGAGTGTGCAGGTTCGAATCCTGCTGTGGACTGAGATATAAATGTTTGTAAATCTATGCTTGTATATGAATTATGTGCCTCATAGTGTCTCTGCCTCCTGTGTAACTGCAGTATTTCAACTAACATTGGGCCACAACGGCACACAGCCGGCAATAGTGGAGAAAAGGCAGCTGTAGAACTAGCTTATATTGTGAAAACTTTCAGCTGTGTAGAGCTTCAACGAGCCCTATGATAAAGTTTTAAACAGAGCGAAAGGTTGATCTAGTGAAAGCTCGTGTTGCAACGTCTACCTTCCTTCCTTCATTTGCAATTTTTTTTTGGGGGGCATTGGCCTGGTAGACTTGTGATACACGGGGGACAAAACAAAAACATATAGCAAGGTTGACTTCTACCCCGGCATTGGTGAGGTGTGGGCATCTTGCTCTGCCCTGGGCATGCTTCTTAAGGACGCTCATTCCTTCATACTGAACTTCTTAGCCAGTTACATTTTTTCCTACTTTGTGGATACTTTACCTTTCTTGAGTAGTAATAGTAGTACTAACAGCAGCAGCAGTAGTAGTTGTTGTTGTAGTAGTAGTATTAATAATAGCAGTACCAACGGCAGAAGCAGTAGCAGTAGCAGTAGTAGCAGTAGAGGTAGTATTAGCTGTCACAATTACGGAGCAATTTGACCAAGTAGGTAGCTTTAGCGCCCATAGTAATATATATATATATTTGTATTAGATCCTGGAGGCCTGATACTCTATCAATCAATCGCAAGACGCATAAATAGAACTTAACTGTATTTACTAGTCCAGCCACTCTCAACAGATTACCATTCTGAAGTTAGGTTCGTTCTCAAGGAGACGAGGGAACGCACCAGCCTACGCCCTAGCTCATCAGCTCTCAGTGCTAGTAATGTACCTCAAAACACACACAGTTGAAAGATGGAGAAAACTTTTCACTACTCTTGGAGAAACGTTTCCTCAATAAATGTCCCGAGCTGTGCATATTTATACTCCCACGTAGTCTAGTTTGTGACTTCTGACTCGTGTTTATTACACCTTTGTAGCTCTGATTGCAGACCACAACTCCGGTGGTAAGTGCCGACCGCTAACAAGGTTGCGGCCGAATATAATTAATGTTTTGTAGGAAAAATAAACACATTACCATTCTTATTACGGTAACAACTGTTATTGTAATCACTCTCCATCATTTTGTAAAAATTTCCTCATATTTTTAAAGGGGAAATAATCTGCTGAAAAAAATGCTACTAGAGAAAATATAGGCTAACAGAATAAAAATATAGGCTACCACAGAAAAACATTGGCTATCAGAAAAAAAACATAGGCTAACCGAATAAAAACATAGGCTACCAGAATAAAAACATAGGCAACCAAGAGAAAAACACATGCTACCAAAAGAAAAATATAGGCTACCACAAAAAAAACAGGCTACCAAAAGAAAAACACGGGTTACCATAAAAAACACATAGGCTACCAGAACAAAAACATAGGCTACCAAAAAAAAATAGACTACCAGGAAGAAAATGACTTGGGATACCAAGTATTCGTATCGAGTCGTAGTAAAGACTTGAATCAGGCCCTATTTAAGGCAGAACTTTGTCTATTAAAGCCCTTTATAGAATGAAACGTTTAATAAAGCCCCTAATAAAATGAAAAGTCTACTAAAACGTGTATTAAAAGTTAAACGTTTTCTGTAAAGAGTAACATTTAGGGTGAAATGTTGTTCAGTAAAGCCTTGTTTACGAAGAAACATCATGCAATAAAGCCTGCACTTCCAGCGAAACGTCACTGAATACATAATTTAATACGAAACGTCGACTAATAAAGCCCTATTCAAGGTTAAACGTTGTATACTAGAGCCATATTTAGAAGAAAATGTCCTTTAATAAAGCCATATTAAAGACGAAACGTCGTCTCAAAAGAAGACTCCCTGCTACCTGTGTTATTTATTCCTAGTGCGTCGGCTATTGGCCAAGCAATAAGCCTTGGGTAACAATTCCTCACTACAAGGATACGGGTATTGTCCAACACGAGGAACCGGTGTCGAGTCAAAATTTGTCATTTAAAAATCATGTTATGAGTGTCCCAGGTACGAGGTTGAAGCTAAATAATAATAAAATAATAGTAATACTATTACCAATAATATTACACTACTACTACTACTACTAATAATAATAATATTACTAATAATAATTTTGTGGATAGCGAGGCGCAGGCTAGGGTATGTAGAAGACAGGAATGTGTGATATCACCATGGTTGTTTAACTTATTTATAGATGTTGTAAAAGAAGTGAACGCTAGGGTGTTAGGGAGACGTGTGATTGAGAGACAGTGAATCTTGTATACGGTGTTGGAGTGGTCGCAGTTGCTTTTTGCCGATAACACTGTGCTTTTGGGAGATTCTGGAAAGAGGCTGCAAAAGTTGGTAAATGAACATGGGAGAGTCTCAAAAAGAAGGAAGTTAAAAGTGAACATAGGAAAGAGGAATGTGATGAGTCAAAAATATAAGAGATTGGATATCAGATTGGAGGGAGTATGGAGGAAGTAAATGTGTTCATCTATTAGGGAGTGGACTTGTCGGCGGATGGTTCAATGAGAGATGAGGTAAACCATTGAAATGACGAAAGGTAAAAATGGGTGGTGCATTGAGGCATATGTGGAGACAAAGAACTTTATCCATGGAGAAAAAAAGGGGAAGGCACCAGAGAATAGTGGAACCAACACCGTTTTATAGGTGTGAATTATGAGTTTTGAATGTTGTAGCGAGAAGGAGGCTGGAGGCAGTAGAGATGACATGTTTGAGAGCAATGTGTTGTGTGAATATTATACAGAGAATTCGGAGTTTGGAGATTAGGTGGTGTGGTGTTACCAAAAGTATTATTCAGAAAGCAGAGGAAAGGCTGAGGTGATATGGACATCTAGAGAGGATTGAGCAAAATGCGATGACTAGGAGGGCGTATAAATCTGAGTGGAGGGAAGGAGTCGTCCTAGGAAAGGTTGGAGGGAGGTAAAGGAGGTTTTGATTGCTAGGGGCGTGGACATCCGACGGACTTGTGTGAGCATGTTCGATAAGATTGGAGGCAAGAGGGTTTTATGATTTGACGTGCTGTTGGAGTGTGAGCAAGGTAACATTATAAAGGGATTCAGGGAAACCGGTAGTTGAACTTAGATTCCTGGAGACGGAAAGTATAATGACTGTCCTGTGAAGAAGAGATGGGGATATTGCACTCTGAAGGGTCATCTAAACTATGATGTCAGCACGCCTCTGGCAAGACAGTGATTGAATGAATGACTATGAAAGTGTCTTCTTCTCTGTCGGGTCACCCTACATCTGTGGAAGACGGTCGGTGTAATAAAGACAACAACAACAACAATAATAATAATAATAATAATAATAATAATAATAATAATAATAATAAATCAGAAAAATCTTATTACCTTTCATTTATTTTCAGTACACACTCATCTTTATTATTCTGTTTGTTCTTAGTAGTTCTGTAATCCTGTAATTTTCTCTCTCCATTTTCCCCTCGGGAAGTGGGCTAGAAATCTTTGCGTGCAGCCAGGCGTATAATGGAAACCAACCGTGTTTTTTTTATCATATTCGGTGTATTGTGTGTTTACCCAAACACCATAATTGCCAGAAAACATCTTTCCAGTTTATGTTATCTGCTGTTGGCGTGGTTATTTGGGGTTAAATGGAGAAAATTTAAGATACTTGAGGGAACAGATACGAATGCATTCACTTAGGACATCATTAATGAAGACGATTCGGTCCATAAACAAAGGTCCAGGTGTGCTAAATGAATGCCTTTGTGTTCATTTCCTGTAAGTTGTCGATATTATTATTTTTTTTTTTTACTACAAACATTTAAAGTAAATAACGTTAACGTAATTTAAACTAACGCAGAACAACCTATATTAATCTATCTTTATCCTAACCCATCCTATTATAACCGATCTTATCCTAGCCTAACCTCCCATAGCCAAACTTAACATAACCTAAAATAAGTGAAATTAGCCAACAGAAGAAGCTTTTGATTGTAACGGCAGCAGCTAAAAACGGATGGTTATAACTAAAACCAAAAATTTTAAAGGGGTGGACCGGTAAGCCAGCAGAAGGCCTCGGTCAGATGACCAAAAGTTCCAACGGCGAGTCATCATCTGACTAAGACCCGCGTCAAGAAACACTTGTCCTGTTTCCTGACGTTCAAAAATACACGTTCTGATTTGGAACTCAAACTACACTACTAAGTGGATGGGATGCTCCGGATCATGTGCTGGCGCACTTCAATTGTGGCAGTAGGGTGTGAATGATGGTGAATAGGTTTTTGTCTTTGGGTTACTCGGTCCTGGTGGGACCAAGACAATGTCTACAAAAATAAATACTAAAAATAATATTATTACTGTTTGTGTTTGCTTTATTTAAAAAGCACTAGAACCGTTTTTTTATTCAGTGCTTTAAACATAACATTTTTAACATCAAATATATTAACATTATCAATTTGGTATTATCTTAACCAGTTGGTTCACTGTCACATTATGGAATTCGTAATCACAAAGCATGTAAAAGTATTCAGAGTAATTTTTCACACTCCACAACCCATATCCACGGTTCGCTTCGTGCAACTATCTACGCCTGTCAGTAGATTTCGACGAAAAGGGGAAATATCCCATGTATTTATGGCGAAAGATATGCAGAGGGTCTTAGACATGCACCCGGCCACCGCGTAAAGGTGAACCAGCGTCGTGAAGGACTAACAGAGTTGTAATTACTAATATACCATCAAAGAATACATACATGGAACCACGTAATGATGTAGTGAAAAAATAAACTCTCTCTCTTTCTCTCTCTCCCTCCCTCCCTGGAGATCCTAGTTCCGCTTCCGCCCCCTCAAGGCGTTACATTAAGAGGCGTTAGTAATCATCTTGGACACTGTTGAACGCAACTTGTGTCGTGCATGGGACATCCTGGTTCTCTCCTTGTATGTATTACTAGTTGCATCTTGCTCTGGCTGCTTATCATCAGTGATCCATGAAGGAAGGGAGTGCTGATACAATGGTAAATACACAGACAATATGTAAACAAGTCATTTTTTATCATCAAAACGTTTCGCCTACCACAACTTTTATCAGTTCACCTGGTGAACTGATAAAGAATGCCCTGGTGGACGAAACGTCCTTAAAATAAAATGCCATGAACCTCATATTTGTCTTACATATCTGTCGGTATGTTCTACCACTGATATACATTTGACACTAAGTTGTGTAGGAATACTGACAGTTGCATGTCGCACTCCGTACCTCATGGGAACAATTTTAATTTCACTCACAAAGATGTACATGTAAGGTTAGGCTACTGTTGAAGTACACAGTCTAATGGTTATAATTATAACCATAACTTTTAAAGGGGTGGACCGGTAAGCCAGCGGAAGACCTCCGTCACATGACCAAAAGCTCCAGCTGCGGTTATTTATATGGCTAAGACCCGCGTCAAGAAACAATACGTTTCCTGGCAAACCTTACCTATCCTAAGCTACTGTTGAGGGTGGTATCCTGGGGATGGTTGCTGGTTGGTTAACGGGGTTTAAAGCCTATCGACTATACGAGAATGATTAACGCTGCACGTAACCTTTTCACAACCAGACAAGAATACTCTAATCCCTAAAATAGTGATTAAACTCTCATCATATGAACCCCGCCATCACACAGCTACTACCACAAGTGCTACAACCACCACCACCACTACCACTATCACCACTGCAAGTACTACTAGTACCAACAACGATTATACACAAATAACCCGCACATAGGAGAGGGAAGCTTACGACGACGTTTCGGTCCGACTTGGACCATTTACCGAAACGTCGTCGTAAGTTCCCCTCTCTATGTGTGGGTTATTTGTGTATTGTTCCAGTCACGGTATTATGTCTTTGTGTTACCTACAACGATTATATTATATCTAGCACCTCACTCTATACCTATATATACCCCCTGTGTATATACCTATACATATATATATATATATATATATATATATACTATATATATATATATATATATATATATATATATATATATATATATATATATATATATATATATATATATATATATATATATATATTGTTTGTAACTGCTTGACACAGCTCCTGGAGAGCGAAACGTTACCACAATAAAATGTCGTTAAATATCCTTATACCTAACATATATACCCTCAGATAAATACATCTCTCGGTCTATTAACCTTGTGGAAGGTCTACCTACCTGCCTGGTAGTATAGCTTAGAATTTAGACAAGTACCTCAGTGACTGGCGACTGTTGCTGGTGGAACCCTGGGGGAGGGGTAGAATATCTTATGAAAATTCAGACAGTAATACTTGGATGTTATGGGTTGCATCCTGTGGGGCGGCCGTATAGTGTAGAATTTAGATTGAGATTGGGTTTTAGTCTACTACTGTGGCTGGTATCCGGTGGGGTGGGGGAAGAAGTAGTACATCTTTATACTACTCTTAGAAATGACCCCGAGGCAACTAGGCGAGTACAAACAGGCAGTACATCAGTCGTGTACTTCAGTACGCAGGATCGAGTTTTCATCTTCCCATTCATTGAATGACCCATACGAATTTACCGCTCTAATAATAACAATAATAAAGTAATAATAATAATAATAATAATAAAATAATAATAATAATAATAATAATAATAATAATGATAATAATAATAAAATAATAATAATAATAATAATAATAATAATAATAATAATAATGATAATAATAATAATAATAATAAAATAATAATAATAATAATAATAATAATAATAGTAATGTGAAATGAACTGCAGTCTATGATTCCTCATTTATTTTAATAACATTAAGAACATTATTACTATGTGAATAAAGGAACGAAATAAAGCTTAAAATCAATGAAATTTAAGGCAGTGTTAACTGACCATCAGTTGGACGTTGACAGGCGAACAAGAATTATTTATTATTATAATCATGGGGAGCTCTAAACCCGTAGGATTATTCAGCGCACGTAGGGGGGGGGAAGGGATGGAAGGTATTCAGGTTTAATTCAGGGAACTGGAGCACAGATCCAATTCCCTAGATCAAGAGCCCCTCACCAGCTTCCAGGACCCTGTCCCTTGAGGGGAGCGAACAAGAAGCCTTTGGTGAGCCACTGACATGATCAAGGACATGATCAAGGACATGATCAAGGACTACTTCAGTAATGGCCTCTGCACGAGTCGAAAATCTTTGAATCCTTTATTGTAACTCATTTCAAGGGAGTAAACAATAATGCATCGCCTTAAACCCACTGTTAAAAAAAATCGTTTCGGTCCATGGGTCTTGACGGGTTCAAATGCATCTGAAGCCATCAAGGTCCAATGAGCGAAACGTTCTCAGTACAGGTGTCCTTTACACGAATGCATTCGTGATCATTTCATTCAAGAATTAGACACGTGTGAAAACATCTGGGTATCTTTGTAGACGTTTCGCCAACCAATCTTTGTATTGTATTGATAAAGCCACTGGTTGGCGAAACGTCTATAAATAAAAATACCCAGATTTTTGCACATATGTCTAATTCTTAATTCTGCTTTCTTTCTACAGTGGTTAACCACACCAGCAGAGTATATACATATACCCTGACGACGTTTCGCTCACTTCTGAACTGTATTATATCATGGTAGAGCCCAAGGGCTTAGAAAAATGACGTGCTAGATGTCAATGAAATTAGCAATCTACGCATCAAAATAGCTAGGGAGGCTAATTATAAAAATGCACAGTGGGCCAGACACACTTCTCAGCAGAATCATAAACAGTACCCTTTAGAATCATTAACTCTGCCCATCAGAATCATAAACAGTGCCCGATAGAATCATTCACAGTACCCGTCAGAATCATAAACAGTACCCGTTAGAATCAGTAATAGTACCCGTTAGAATAATTAATAGTAAAGGTTAGAATCCTTAATCACAACAGATTAAGTCACGAAAAGCAAGAGAGAAATGTAATGCAGAGGGGAAAAAAAAACTTTATTTTAGACATTTCGCTCAGAACTTTGCGAAACGTATCCTAATGAGAGGTTCCAAAACGATGCACTTGTGTCTTATCTACATACGTCGCTATATGTTTTCTGATGCTTAAGTCTACAAAACTTGATTAAGGGTTTCTCAATAAAATGCCACAAACCGCACATTGTGTCTTAAGGTCGTCTGAAATAAATGCCCAAACTAATGTAAACTAGAAAAGCGTGAAACGTACTCTGTAAGAACCTTCCATAATTCTGACAGCGTTGTTTGACAAAATAGTGGTCACCCACATTAGGGACAAGAACTTAATCTGACTGGACGAACCTTCCGCGTGGATTGTGCAATCACAGATCCTGCCTTACAAATTAATTAGAATAATTTATGGCATATATAAAAATTGCAGGTAGAGGTCTCCACAGGTAAGGTGTTCCCGGACTTCCATAAAGTCTTTGATGAAGTACCTCATAAAAGAGTGTAACTCCAGATAAATGTCTCATGGTACTGAAGCTCGGGTCGTATCCGGGAGTGCCTTCCCAATATGTAACAGCGAGTTGTGTTGAATGAAGAAGCATCAGAGTGGGTGTAACGAGTGGGGCACCTTAAGGATTTGAGCGAGTATAACAAGTGGTGTGGCTCAAAAATCTGAGTGTAACAAGTGTATGAGTGTAACAAGTATCTGAGTGCAACAATTGGGATGCCTCAAATATTCAGGTGACATTTTTTTTACTTAGCAAAACTGGATACACAAGCAATGTAATACTATTATATTTTCTATGATAGTTACACAGTGGGAACGAAAGCAATGTTTCCTTGACACATTCCATCTTTCAGCTTGAGCTGGGAGACCTCAGAGAGTCCATTTCCAGCAGAGCTGCAGTATATATTTCATCTTCACAGCGTGGGACATCAAAAACTGAATAAAGGAGAGTGAAGAAAGAGGGGAAGGAGGAAGGTTAGAGAGAAATTTGAACTACATTATTTACTATAGAGAATTACTATATAATATATAATGAAAACTCAATTGTTCCAATAGCCTCATAACATGTTACAACTACGTTGTTCCAATAGCCTCTTTGACATGTGACAACTACGTTGTATGCTTATGAATACGTGCTTTCACAAGCCTGGCGACAACCAGCCTGTACGTCATGCCACTACTTCATTTGCACTAATCAACGCCCACTAAATATAGATCGAGGCAAGACAAGATGGGCCCCTGTCACTGACCACTCACATTACAGTTCATGTGACTGACATCTCCATATAAACTGAAACGCTACTGACTACCACTTTTAAAGGCAGCTGTAGCGTAGTTAACATTGGTCCCCGCGACTCTCCAGATCTCAGATCTGGAGTCTTAATTTGACTCGTCTACAACTCTGTTGCCAAGCCAGTGATTCCCTATATACTTTCTAAATCTGAAGCTATCCACTTTGATTCCAGTGTGTCGAGATTAACCTTGGTTTGACACCCCTTAGTGGTTTATTTATCCGTTGGCATGGTAAACCCGTGTGGGTCCTTCAGCGCAAGGAGTGGCTGATGAACGATTCCATGTCTCGTACTTAAATCTTAAATAAAAACAGAATCCCTTATTGATTACTGGTACAAGTGCCAGGAGCAACAACAGGTATCCTAGCTGAGTGCTAGGTGCTAACGAGGTATTTATGCCTTTCTTACTGCTTCTTAAAATACCACCCACCCACCTGCTCACTCCCTCCCTCCCAAAACACCCAGTCTTCCACACAACCACCTTCCCACCCGCCCACCTAGCCAGCAATGTTGCCTGTGCTCACTTCAAGGCTGATCACGTCGATGACCTCGGAAGCAGGACATCTTATGAGACTTAAAGTTGATGACATCATGGTAGAAAGTATGTACACTAGTACATCAGTACTCCAGCAGTACATGAGTAAATTAGTACCACAGCATTACTAGAGCTCATTAGTGCCGCAACATTACAGGAGCACATTAGTACAACATTACATGAGTACATAAGTGCTCCATCAGTACATGAGTACATCAATGCACCGGCATTACATGAGTACATCAGTGCTCCAGCAGTACATGAGTAAATTAGTACCACAGCATTACAAGAGCTCATTAGTACTGCTACATTACAAGAGCACATTAGTGCAACAGCATTACATGAGTACATCAGTGTTTCAGCAGTACAAGAGGAAATCAATGCTCGCATGAGTACATCAATGCACCGGCAGTACATGGGTACATCAGTGCTCCAGGAGTACATGAGTACATCAATGCACCGGCAGTACATAAGTACATCAGTGCTCCAGGAGTACATGAGTACATCAATGCTAACACGAGTACATCAAAGCTCCAGCAATATACGAGTATAGAACGAGTTCATAATTTTGTACTCGCAGGGCGATTACAAATTCCGCATGATTCTCCTTCTGGAGTAACATAACCATGGGGGAAGGGAGGTACCCCTAAACCCGTATGGGTGGCAGAGCTCCTGGGGATTGAGAGATTATCAGGTTCGATCCGAGGAAAAAGAACAAGGCGAAGTGAGATAATCACACATTGTGTGTGTGTCTAGTATTCCATAAGACGAAAAGGAAGAGGAAGAAAGCCGCCGCTTACTTGTCTTCGTCAGTTGGCATATTTATTCCAGTCAAGCCCGATTCTTCAGATCTCAAGGAAGGTACAGCCACTGGAGTTGTTCCAGTGGAGTTAGGAAGGTCACCTCAGCCCTCCCCTTCCCTTCCGTCCTCCCAGGGAACCCTGGGGTCGCACGTGTGATCTGCCTGAGCCCCGGGTAGTAAATTTTGCAGAAAGCAACAAGAGGGTACCGTAAATAACACTCCGGGAGCTGGGTTATGATAGGTTGCATGGGTCACCCTGGATCACCCTTCTGGATTCCTCGCCCTGGATCACCCTTCTGGTTCCTTCATCCTGGATCACCCTTCTGGTTCCTTCATCCTGGATCACCCTTCTGGTTCCTTCATCCTGGATCACCCTTCTGGTTCCTTCATCCTGGATCACCCTTCTGGTTCCTTCATCCTGGATCACCCTTCTGGTTCCTTCATCCTGGATCACCCTTCTGGTTCCTTCATCCTGGATCACCTTTCTGGTTCCTTCATCCTGGATCACCCTTCTTATTCCTCCAACCATCAATTCCTTTTTTCCCAGAGTGTAAAACTCTGGAATGCTGGTTGGCTGATATTGCTTTCAAGTCTGGAAGGGAGACGCTTGGTGCGAAACGAAATTATTATTATTTTAGTGATGTTTCGCTCTTGGTACATCTCTATCAAATCACGATTTGGTGCAAACTGGAGGCGAAATATTGAATCATTAAACTTCTACTAGTGTCATTTTCAGAGACATGATAACGATCTACACAGAGCGAAACAACTGCGACGAAAGCTTGACACCAAGTGTTTTTCTACCATGTAACTCTCAAGTAACAATTACTCCAGTTATGCTGAAACGAAATTATTCAAACTCTTACAGCAACACAAATAACAGCGGAGATCTTTAAGAAATTCCCCATAATCCTAAACCTGCCAAATTTCTTTACCTGACGCAAGAAACTCGTCCTGTGTGATTGAATATGACAGATATATATATGTAGCTTTTGCTCACACAATTTAGCATTCATAAAGAATAGGGTAGTTGCACACTGCGGGTATATCATATTGAAGAAAAAAAACGCTCCCACACGTCTCGCCCATTTGGTAGTATTAGCCGTCCACATTGTCCAGGATTAATGAAACTCCTTGGAGCATGAGGGCATCGTAAATGTATCGTAAATCAAGAACTAAATGCTCTATCTCCTGGACGTGCGGGGTCCGTGGACACGCAATGCTTTGAGACAGGCTGGGGTCTCCGCAGGTATTCCTTGGACCAAAGAGGTTCATCAGTGATTGTTTGGCCATAGTTTGGTTGGACCCAAAACGTTCGCAGTTGAGAGTCGAGACACGGCTTTGTTGAACCCAAAAAGGTTCACAAAGTGTTTAAGAATGACGGGCTAAAGTGGTTCACCGTTGAAGGTCCCCAAAAGTTTAAGAATGATGGGCTCAAGAAGTTCAACAAGTGACTATCTGGACGTGACTTTACTAGGCGTCCCTGAAGGAGGACCTTTAAGTAGCTGCCTGATTTTTTCTCTTTTCTTCCTTTCTCCCACTTTTCGTCTTTATTTCGCTCATAACACGAGGCCTCATCACGATCAGTTTAAATTTTCAGTGCTGGGAAGCACTGACTCTGTGACCTATTCCTGATCTAAAGAAACATTTTCCATTTATTTTTCACAAACAATGTGCATATGCAGGTGTTCAATGACTAAAGTTGTAGAATACATTCCAAGAGTCCGATAACTTGCAAAATCCTCTGCTGTATAACCTAACGGTTTAGCGCTTTCTCCTGATTAAAATAAAGCAATTTAATATGATGCTGATGGATCATATGAAATGGAAGTTTTTTTGGGATAAGTTTGAGTAGTTGCAATACTGATGGATTCTGTGCAATAACTGGAAAATTGAATATTCTGGTCGATTTTCAATTTTTTTTTTTCACAGTTGATGAGTTTTCCTTCGAGAAACTTCGCCATGGTCTTAGCTGTGAAATTTTTAATACATATATCTATTTTATTTGAAGAAACTGTGAAAAAATGTTGCTTTAGATGAGGACTAAGTCAGTGTTTGACTTTACTGAGTTATCAAAGGTTAAATCTACATAACGTACTTTAATGTATCTATAACAATTATATTCCTCAGATTATTTTAGAAACAATTTATTTAACGAAACCTTAAATAAAACTAATTTACTTAAACTTTATACGTTGCTCAGTGTTTTTTTAGAGGAAAATTTGGATTGATTTTGGCCTGGGAAGGCCGCGATTTTCCTTATGGTAGAAACTGGGAAAACTGATATTCCGATTTTCATGCGATAATTTCTGGATTCAACGCTGACTGGGTGTGAATGTAGCATCATGGGTTGTGTAGCGTCATGGGTGGTGTACTATAATGGGTTGATACCCTGATAATGCAACTTCCGAGCGGCTTCAAACCTAATATGCTGGTCTGAATGTCCTAATTTAACATTTTTACTGAAGAAACTTGTACATATATTATTTTTCCAGGTGAAAACCTATGAATGCATCTTTTGACTCGCTTCAAGTCTTCAACGCTAATATGCAACTGCGTTGCAAGCTTATGCCGCACTCTGCACTATTTCTATCGCGTGCATTGGGGCACAAGGGGCAAGGGATACCTCCCTCGGATCGCGCAGCAACTAAAATACATCCAGCTATACCCGATGATTGTACTGATGTGAGTTTACTTAACTAGGTGAGTACAAATAGGAAAGAAGTCTGTCTGGCGCTCAAAGGATCAAGCCTCCACTGTCTTGCCCTGAATGACCCACACGGATTTAGCGTTTAACATGAATTATTTCTATTACCTCCTTGGAACGATCTGAGAAGAGCTGTTTGTTTTCCATAATGCTGCTTCATCTTCTAAGCGCCTATTAAGTTCCTAGCTGCTAGCACTGCATTAAAGGTCACCAAGAGGTTTTAAATGTCTGGATATGGCTTCACTAGACCCAGGAGGTTCAGCAGTAAAGTTCGAACTGTGTCCAGGGTTCTCCTGTATCGGTCATTGCTTCGCACTCGCTACGGGAAACCTATTTCTTTATGTTCACGATTCGACCATCACCTCAATATGCGAGAGATGTATTTCCGCTTCATTTGCTTCGAACAGGATTTAATTGCTCAATCTTACAGTTGTGCTAATTTTTATGACCGAACATACACAGGACGATCGTGATCTGTCTCTTAAAAGACGAGTTATCATTTATTCTTTTCTCACTCGAGCTGAGCACACACACTGGGAACAGGGAAGGTCAGAGGCGGTCAAGAAAGATCACAGTGAGGAGATGCGGCCAAGGTAGACAACAGAGATGGAACAAGCGCACAGAAACGACCACGGTAGACAAAGAAGATCAAGGTAGACAGATCAAGTACACGGGAACGACCAAGGTAAACAGAGTCGATCAAAGAAGACAGATGCATCACGTAGGCAGAAACGACCGTAGAAGAACAGGTAAACCAGGCGCGTACAGAAATAAACAAAAGTAGACACAGACGATCAGGTGTACAGAAACGAGGAAGCTAGATAGAAGTTGCACAGAAATGTTCAACGTAGACGAACCGAGTGCACAGAAATGACTACAAAAACTCAGAAACAGATCACTCAGGAATACCACACAAACAACAAAGGCTCAAGTACTAAGAAAGGGCAAAGATAAAGTGACGATCAAAGACGAGACGGCAGCTTGGTGCGTGTGATGGAGCGTCTTTTAAAATGAACAGCAAGTCAAGCGTGTACAACAAGCCTATCTAAAAACAGCAAGGAGGCGGATTTCCAACACTGTAGACAGCAACAAGCGATTGGGAACTGCGATTAATGCTGAATAGAGAATTACAATGGATAGGCTTTTGGGGAATGAAGTTTGATCCTCGGAAGGCAAGGATAGCTCTGATTCCTTAGCTTGAGAGCCCTTTACTAGCCAGTTTCTTATTCTCAAAAAACGAGTGAGAAACTGGCGGAGAAACACAATGAGAAAAATAAAGTTCTCATATTAAAGCAAGACAATTATAGTCATGGGCTCATGAAGACAGACAACAACAAGAGGCGACAAGTGAAAACAAAAGAAACTGGTAGCAGAGAATCCTTCTAATAAAACGTCTTGCTCTGGACTGTTTTTTTACTCGAGAAAGCCCAGCTTAGAGCGAAACGTAGTGCTGAAAGGCGTCTCTGCTACCAGTTTCTTTACTTCCATAAGAATCGTATACAACCGAACGAAAAAAATGAGACTTAAGATATCTCGGTAAATTACAGATGGGAGACAGCGGGTATCCGTGTGGGCGTACGTTGTAGGTGAGTGTAATACGGACGAGAGAGCAAGGACATAGGAAGAGGGCGCTGTAATAGGGGAAAGCGGACGTTGCGGATGGGTGTGAATGGGGTTATGCATAACCACAACGGGAGAGGACCATGCAGATGGGTGTTTGAGGTGACAAGGTGGAGTGATAGCTGGAGAGGATAGTGAGAAGAGCCGACGCTTGAAGCAGGAAGCTGCAGGTGGTGGGGTGTCATGGGGATGAAGATGGTGGGGTACGTTGGGATGGATGGCTTAAGGTGGTGGAGGGGGGCGTTGAGGTAGGAGGTGGGGACTGATGGTAGTGGGGAGGGACTGTAGAGGAGTCTTCGTTGCATTTATTCAACTCACTTAGGTATATCTGTGCTACTACTGTATTATACAATGATGCTCACAGGCTGGGAACACCCGCAGTATGTTGGTCCCTTATTCTATATCGAAGTAAAAATAGGTGGGAACATCCACAGAAGGCAGGTACCCTATTCTATAATATACATGGTGAGAACACCCGAAGTGTGATGATTCCTTATTCTATATGAGAGTTACAAGGTGGGAACAAGAGATGGCTAATTTTTCTGTCGTATTCCATCACACATTAAATAATGATATCTCTCAGCCTAAGCTGGGTGACTTCGGTAGGACAATGAGGATATCATCAACCATACCAACCACGATAACCTGTAAAGTAAAATTAAAAAAAAATCCTAAAAAATAATAAAATTCACTTTCTAAACGTAATTTTTTCGCAATATTTACACCCTTTCTAACGCTTTTCAATTGTTTTATTTTTTTTTTTTTAAATTTCGTTCCAACAAGACAAAATTTTCATTTTCCGAGGCATTATCATCTCTTAGTGTGGCTTACCACATACAGGGAAGTGGAATTGATGGGGAAATAATCATGTTGAGGTGGGTGTGTAAAGTGAGTGGGTGGAGGGGGTGGATATCTTACTGAGGAAGAGGCTGTGGATGCGGGGATGAGATCAGTGTTGGAGAGAGGAAGCTGGAGAGAGACTGGGTGGGGGAGGCTGGGACGACAGCACAGGCTGACCTGACGGGTGTTGGGAGAGCGAGGGTGGTCAGCATGCAGAGGTTGCCACCACAGGTGAGGGGGTAGGGGCTGCTGCTGCTGCTGCTGCTGCGTGTGAAAGTCTGGGTTGTAAAGAGGAATGACAAGCGTCTTCAAGAATGCTGTGAACATCTAAGTCTTGAAGGATGTTGTGAAGAGGAATGACAAAACGTCTCTAGGAAAGTTGTGAATATCTAAGTCTTGTATTAAGCTGTGAACATCCTCTATGTTTTGAAGATGTTACAAATCTTCTTTAAGTCTAGAAAAATCCTATGAACCTTCTCTCTGTTTTCAAAAATGCTACTGAGCGATGTTCAAAATATCCCCTACGTCGAAGGACGTTGTGAGAATCCTCAATGTCTTAAAAGACGCTGTGAGCATCTTATACATTATGAAGGTAATTAAAATTATCCTACACGTCTTGATGGGCAATGTGAGCAGTTTATTTCAAGCAAAACATTCTAAACTGACACTAACATTTTACAAAGTAATTCTATTTACAAAGTAATTTTTACAAAGTAATTTTTACATATTTACAAAGAAATATATTTATAAAACACAGTGTTTGAATTTAAACACTGCCTTGTATTTTGTAGACAAACTGGGCAGCAAGTGCGAGTCTAGATATATTTGCTCCTTCTGTAGCGGTGCACTGAAACCCGGATTTATATACAGAGCAAACCAAGGTACGGGTGGAGTTAGAACCCATGGCCCAGTGGCTTACGCACTGGCCTGGAGTTTTACCACTCACTCGCCATGGGTTCTAACTCCAGCCGTACCGTTGTGGAGTTAGAACTCCTGTATATATCGTGTTATTACTATATATACAGGGCAAGTCGCGCTCAACAGGTATTCTGGTGTTCAGGGAACATAAAACATCGGTAGCGCCTGAGTCTTTGAGTTTTATTGATCAGGCAAGAGCAATATTTAGTTACGAAAAGTCTGCAGTGGTGGTTGTGGTGGTAGCGGCAGCCACAGCGACGGCGGCAGCCACAGCGACGGCGGCAGCCACAGCGACGGCGACGACGCGGTGGAATGGGATGGGAAAAATATTCAGACGTGCCATGGTGAGTAAGAAGCAAGCGAGTGTATTAGCGCTGTCTGCCTCGCTCAGGGAACGAAGGACTGAGCTTTCACCACTTGCCCTGAATGATCCACACGGGTTTACCGCTTCATAAAAAAGAGCAAATAATTACTTCCCAAGTGGCAGATAACTTCCTTACTGGCAGATAACTCCTAATAAGGACAAATACTTTCCAAATAAGGACAAATATCTTCCTAATAAGGAAAAATACCTTCCTAATAAGGAAAAATACCTTCCTAATAAGGAAAAATATCTTCCCAAAAAGAAAAATACCTACCTTATAAGGAAAAATATCTTCTAAAGGTTAATAAATACCTTTTTTTAATTACAGAAAAATATTTTTGTTAAAAAAGAAACTCCTTATTTTGGTAAAAAAAAACAAATTGGGGAAAATCGAATAAAGACGTAAGACAGGTAATACGGCTTTACCACTCACACTCAACACTTATTTATTTGTGATTTTTTCGTAAACCCACCATGAAGCCTGGTCACAGACCGGGTCGGGGGGGGGGGAACCCCGGAACTCTCTCCAGGTAAACTCCAGGTCATACAGCTCAGGAAATTGGAGCACAGATCCAATTCCCTATATCAAGAGCCCCCTCGCCAGCATCAAGGAACACATGTATTTACCTCAGAGTTCGCCTCTGGTGCAGTCGTAACAAATGATACACAACGCCCGTGATTAATGCGCATGTGCCACGCCCTCGTCTACACCATGCGCCCACACTGCCCTTCTCTCACGCCCACAAGCTGCTTGATCACGAGGGTGGGCGTGATATTTCGGGCACGATAGCCAGATAATTCATCGGTAGTGGGGTATGCGGTGAAAGAAAGTAATTAGCTATCATGACAGCCTAGGTAAGAAATCCGTTATGCTGGTTGTTGAGGCTCCCTGGACCGTTCAGGACGACGAGGAGCCTGGGCTCGATCCGCCGTTCACTACTCACTAGTCTATTTTATTTAAGAGAAACGCTAAACAGTGTCATTACGATTTCGTGAGTCAATAGTAGAGGCTCCGTACTCCGTAAGCTAATACCGAAACATACACGCTATCATGTTGTATATACTTAATTAAGAACGTGCTTTTATGAACGGTCTAGGAAGCATGCGAATGTAATAATAATAATAATAATAATAATAATAATAATAATAATAATAATAATAATAATAATAATAATAATAATAATAATAATAATAATAATAATAATATTATTATTATTATTATTATTATTATTATTATTATTATTATTAATCTATTTCTACAAGTACATTACTGCTAGGTGTAAGGGACAGCATATGTCTTAAGGAAACACGCCCCCAATGTTTCCACCCATACCAGGGATCGAACCACGGACCTCAATGTATGAGCTGAGTGCGCTACCAACCGAGCTAAGGGACACTAAATCCAAGAAACTCCAATTCCCTAGATCAAAAGCCCTCCTTCTTTAGCATCAGTGCATCCGTCTTGAAGGGTGGATGTGGAGACACTCGTTCGATTATACCCAGTTCACACGAGTCTCCTGACTACGGGAGAAGCATTAAAAACCGGTTCTACTGAAACGCAACTTTGACGTAATTTCAAGACCTAACTACACGAGTTTCCATCATTGTTTGATCCGAGAGACGACTTATAACTCGACTCCACACCCACCCATAACCAACCACTCCCACCCATAACTCCCACCCCCACCCATAACCCAGCTTCCTTTCCAGTGGGAGAGCCAAGGGGTGCCCTCTCTTTCCCATAAGATCCATCAACCCTTCCAAAGACAAATTAAAAATGAAAACAATAATAATAATAATATAAATAATAATAATAATAATAATAATAATAATAATAATAATAATAATAATAATAATAATAATATCAATAATAGCAACAACAGTAATAATATTTAAAAGAAGAAAAAGAAAAGAAGTACAAATATAAGAAGAAGAAGAAGAAGAAGAAGAATCTTTGAAAAACTTTGATATTTTCCTTAATCTGTGACACACTCAAAGTGAAAAGTCACCCCTAAACCCCTCTCATTAGAAAACCATAAACCCCTCTCATTAGAAAACCATAAACCCCTCTCATTAGAAAACCATAAACCCCTCTCATTAGAAAACCATAAACCCCTCTCATTAGAAAACCATAAACCCCTCTCATTAGAAAACCATAAACCCCTCTCATTAGAAAACCATAAACCCCTCTCATTAGAAAACCATAAACCCCTCTCATTAGAAAACCATAAACCCTCTCATTAGAAAACCATAAACCCCTCTCATTAGAAAACCATAAACCCCTCTCATTAGAAAACCATAAACCCCTCTCATTAGAAAACCATAAACCCCTCTCATTAGAAAACCATAAACCCTCTCATTAGAAAACCATAAACCCTCTCATTAGAAAACCATAAACCCTCTCATTAGAAAACCATAAACCCTCTCATTAGAAAACCATAAATCCCTCTCATTAGAAAACCATAACCCCTCTCATTAGAAAACCATAACCCTCTCATTAGAAAACCATAGACCCTCTCATTAGAAAACCATAGACCATCCCTCTCATTAGAAAACCATAGACCCCTCTCATTAGAAAACCATAAACCCCTCTCATTAGAAAACCATAAACCCCTCTCATTAGAAAACCATAAACCCCTCTCATTAGAAAACCATAAACCCCTCTCATTAGAAAACCATAAACCCCTCTCATTAGAAAACCATAAACCCTCTCATTAGAAAACCATAAACCCCTCTCATTAGAAAACCATAAACCCCTCTCATTAGAAAACCATAAACCCCTCTCATTAGAAAACCATAAACCCCTCTCATTAGAAAACCATAAACCCCTCTCATTAACTGCTTTACATTACACTAATTACATTGCACTAATTATAGCCGATAGTTTTTAATTTCTACAAGATCTCGTATAGTCTCCCTACGCTAACTCGGAGAATGCTTCTTCTTATCGTCTTCAAACTTTCAACGCTAGTGTTTATTAAAGGAAGAATCGGATTATCATTAGAAAACCATAAACCTCTCTCATTAGAAAACCATAAACCTCTCTCATTAGAAAACCATAGACAATAATATCTCCCATTTGATTAAAACTGGCATATTGGAACCCGACTTCTTTATGTGTCTTATTCATCAAATTCTTTATGCGTCTTACTCATCAACTTCTTCATGTGTCTTACTCATTAACTTGTCGGTATTTTATAATATTTTCAACATACTTCAACATACACAACTCAATAACAACCCGATCCTGTCCAGAAGACACACCAGAGCTGAAAGTTTGAAGCCGATCAGTAGCAGCATTCCCGAGTTCTGCCACTAAAATCAATACTCCAATCGGAAACGTAACCTCTTACGCAGTCCAATAATAATCCGATTCTTCCTTTAATCAACACTAGCGTTGAAAGTTTGAAGACGATAAGAAGAAGCATTCTCCGAGTTAGCGTAGGGAGACTATACGAGATCTTGCAGGAATTAAAAACTATCGGCTATAATTAATGCAATGTAATTAGTGTAATGTAAAGCAGTTAATGATTAACATTATATTAATTACGCCGGGATGTCATCTACACTCGTGTTAATGCAAATGAAGCTCTGCAACGCCATCAAGAAAACATCAATTGCAACATTAGCATATTACATCACTGATTTAGCTAAGATCGCAAAAAGATAAGGTGGTGTTACTTAGAAACTCGGTAGCGTTTGTCTCGCGTTTACTGAACCGAAAATCAAGGCTGTACCAGTCGATGAGCTTGTAAAAACAAGACAATATGTGGCTTGTGGCATTATATTGAGAAAACGTTTCGTCCACCAGGGACTTTTATCAGTTTACCTGATTTAATCAAGTCCTGGTGGGCGAAACGTCTTCTCAGTAAAATTCCTTATATTGTGTTTTATTCACTTGTCCGTATATTCTACTACTAATATACACAGAGTTGTGGCACTAAATTAATCAGGTGAATTTAGCTTATTAGATGAAAGTAAATCGTTTATATTGTAGAATTAAGCCAGGGTGTGAGGCGAGCTCTGGCGGTGGTCTGCACAAGCCTCTCCCCCCAACAATGTGTAGCTGATGGTGGCTGGCCTGTACAACACAACTCACAAGGAATATTAATCTGTCGGTTCTGGTGCAGTGAGCAGGCAGATTGATCATGCAGACGGCGGGACACACGCGCACACACACGATACACCCGCCTCTGCGCTCAATGGTTGGCATCGCAATATTAGCCCACACCAAGCCTTAATCACCCGGCTACAACATGGCTCCGAGCCACCATCTAATTCTACCAGTTTAATCAGAGGCTGCGGCTGACGGCACAGGAATCACCAGGAGGGATTGTCGAGGTTGAGGCCCTCTACGTCCTTTGCGGATGGAGGTTCGAGCCTATATCGCTCCTGTGCTTTACAACCTACATTAATCGAGGCTGTGGAGCTGAACACCACAGACACACAGGAAATAAACTTGATCTCCATACTTTGACCCAAACTTGGGTCCTCTTCAGCAGATACAAAAAGTGAGAAAGGAACATGTTTACACAGGGAGACAGGGTCAGCACCTCAGGTGAAGGCCATATCGTAGTAAGCTCCAAGTGAGGAATCATTGACAGACCTACATTTTTGGGCCCCTGAAACTTGAACTGTTATGGGGTCCCCTTTACAACCCTTTCTCCTAGAGCAGACCCAAAACTTTTAAGCAATGTGGACTTAAGTGGTTTCTGGGGCCCCTCCGGGTTTAGGGGCCCTGAAGCTTAAGCTTCATTAGTTTCATAGTAGATTCCGTGCTGGATCAGCAATGAAAGTTGTATACGAGTGGGATAAAGATTCCCAGCAGCAGCATGAGAGGCGAGCAACATGCGCATATAAACACTGCACATGCGTCTGATTTATGCATTTCACTGTATTTTTTCTAAGCGGTGTGATGCAGATACTCAGAATTTATGCAAAGTCGATAATGGGGTAAATATCAAGCACGTGTGAGCAAACCTTTAATCACGACAGACATATACCATTATACAGTGAAGTGAGAGATGCTCAGGATATCCTGCATGGTAGCACTACTAGAATCAACGATGCACTAACGTATATTGTCAGTTATCTGCTCCGGAGAACGATTTGCTTTTAATGATATAATAACATGCAAGTGTTTATGAACAGCCGCCCGAGACAAGCTGTCAGGGAGTTAGCACATAAGGTGGGGAGTGAGAGAAGGAAAGAGAGAGAAAGAGAGACGCCTAAAACCATGCAGTCTTAGCAACAGACAATTTTTCTTCAACGATGCACCGAAGAAGTGGTATCTTGTACTGTACTTTCCATTTCACACAACTTGAACACAGCTTCTCACCTGTGCTCCGGTGCTACCTTGAAGACATTACCTTTCTACCAACACCAATGACTCGTTTCATAAAGCTAGAAACGGGACTCAGCATTCTTGCTAAACTCGTTGAACCCACATCAGAATACATTAGAATGAAAGTCTCCAGGGTTAACGAAAGTCAGAAAAGGAGCCAAGAGCAGACACTGTATCGATGTTATCTGATGCACAAAACAGATAGGAAGGTTGTAGGAACAGATACAGAATCTGTTTGGGAGGAGTTTTTAGGACCTTACAGTTTGACTTTATACAGATCCAGTCTTCATGAACACCGTTTAACGGTGTTCATGAAGACTGTACGATATGTTTCACATTGTTGATGGTGTTTATGACTGTGAATGTTCATCCATTAAGGAAGAAAAACTAAAATTATGTTTATATAGCGTAGTGGCATTATGTTGGGGATGGCTGGCAATATATGTTCTGCCTAGAGGTGCTCCGTAAAGTTAAAACCACACTGATGAGTGAACCCATGACCACTCCAAAACATTTTCTGTATTCTGTTCTTCACAGCTAAAAGAGATCTAGCTGATGCACAGTTCCACTATATACAGTAATGCGAGTGTAGTGTGTATGTTAGTGATGATGGACGTCACTCTACTAATGTGGTCATCCAGGTTCTTCAGATGCAACTTGCTTATGCAACCTAGTAGTTTGGACAGGTACTTCGTGAGTGTTTCTGCCAGATATAGCGAGTGCCAATAGGATAAAGATCCTAATAGATCGAAACGCTGTCCTAACAAAAACCTGTTCAGTAAAATTTGTCTCTTCCTCACAATTTTCGCCAGCACGTCTATCGGAGGCAGCGTACCGAGGTCTCACATGCAGTCCCTGAACACAGCGCAGTAGCCTCCTCGCGATTTACGAACATGAAAGCAGAAATTACTTTAATGCCTTAGAACAATTTATTAGGAGAATTACTACTGGAGGAAAAGCCAATTGACTTCTCATGGAGGAACAGGTCGAGAGGCAAGCAGCCGCAGGCAAGGCAGCAGCGTGAGCCATTATGAGACTAAGCTTGAAACATTAGAGCAAACTACTTTATGAACAATTCATAAGTATTATTAATATATTTTTGGGGAAGAGTTAAACATGTAATGTTCACATTGGTTCTATAAATCAAGAGTTGTGTATCTCTGAGTGTATATATGAAGGGAATTTACTTTATTCCCTCTTTTAGTGAGCCAAGTATTCCGAGTTGGTGTTATGAATGTTACACACAGTTTTAATGGCCCTCGTATAGTCGATAGGCTTCAAACCAATCAAGCCAACTAACCTGTAAGGATCCTACAGGGCAAATCCAGTTCCTTGGATAGAGAGCCATTCAATACCACCACAGCAATCTCCTTGAAGAGAAATCAGCCGCAAGTCGACCATCTCGTACAGTGATATTGATTACTTTGTTTACAACCATCCAAGCATTAAATTCGGTTTTTGCTGTTATAACGCAAGTTAATTGAAGAGTCACTGAAGACGTCTGACAAAACTGGTTTTGAACCTCGGGCGGAAGTTTCTCGCTCGAGTGTATCGTGTTTTGACAACTGCAATTGAGGAGAAAACATGTACTGAAGGTGTAAAATAACACCTGATGAGTTGTGTAGAGGTGTTGTGTGGATTGGGTGCGTGTCTAAACCAGGTTGTGTGCGTGAGAGACAGGTGTTGTGTGAGGTAGTGTTGTATATTAGCCGTTATTTAACAGGTTTATTTAGCAGCAATACTACTTCACAACCTCGAAGCAAACCAAAGACAGGAGAACAGGTATGGTGGTACTGACAGTCTGCAGATAAAGATGCACAGCTCAAGGCATTCAGGACAAGTGAAGCAACTAGTGGTGAAACTTGTCCAAAGTAAATATCTTGAACTATGCATATGTGTCTTTATCCACAGGTAAATAGGTGAACAGCAGTCAGACATCACGACTGAGAGAGCCAAGACCAGTGTGGCCTTGTGAATCTTCATTACATATCTTTCACATTCCTGCTCGCGCGCACAGCTTACGTCACTCGAAACTCTGTTCTTCGGGGCACTCTCAAAAATAGAAAGAACGAAAAATGGAGAAAAAATCTGGAAAAAGAGACATATTGACTGACAGACTGATTGGCATCGCGAAGATCAGTAAACATCTTCAAGAGGGCCAACTCGAGACGCTTAGCTATAGTAAACTTGTAAATCTCCCAAGTCCTTTGAGGAGGCTCCGTGTTCAAGCACTTCTAACCTCACAAGGAAAATAAAAGAACTGACACGTGGACACTACAAACACTGCATTGCGCATCCACTTTCGCCGCTCACGCAAAAAAGGAAACCACCAACAAGAAGAGTTAAGCAAATGATCCAGTGTAAGGACCGGGAGGGAGACCAGGGTTTCGCATGCTGAGATCCTACCACGCCAAGGCCATTGAAGAAGTCCTGTTATTAGATCCTTTATGGAGATTCTCCCATGTAGGAGCCGTGGATGACGACCTGGTATCAGTTCCTCAGGATATCATAGCTGTCTCAAAATGCAAGTATCACTGCCCTTACAATCATCCTTGTTTAACCTCTGCAAATCCTGGAAATTTTTGTGAAAAATCTAAGAAAGTTGTGACATTGTTCACAACAGCTAGTGATATTAATTCTTTATTCTTAAACTCTAAGATACATTAGCGGAATCTGGAGCCTGACATGACTCTGTCCTCTCACCGCCTTTCCTCGACACCAACTGCTAACCCAACTGTGCATCCAAGGAAGTAGAGCTATCCTCCTCTTCCTTGAAACAAGCTGATTGCCTCCCATTCTCCAGGGGCTGCATAATCCTTACAGATTTGGCACTTATATTACTTCTACTACTACTACTACTAATAATAATAAAATAGTAATGATACAGAATGTGGCAGTGTAACAAGCACATCAAGCGTGGTTTGCGGATGGGTTGAGCATTGACCAATGAGGAGGGAGGGGAGGACTAACCTGACACCAATGAGAAGATTTGGGTGTGGGCAGTCCAGACAACAACGAAAACACGAGGAGTGGAGATACACTGATGCTGAAGAGAGGAGACACAACCACAAGTAAAGCAATATAGGCAACAAGGACGTCACTAAACCGTGTGGGAGGGATGGTCGATGAATAACCATGATCGAACAAGGCTATGGAAGAGAGGAAAACACGTTACCATGATGTTGTTGGCCCACGTGAGAGGAAAGACGATCAACCATGATGCCATTAGACGAAGACGGAGGGATAACTATGGTGGAGTAAGGAGGGATAACTATGGTGGAGTAAGAGGGATAACTATGGTAGAGTAAGGAGGAATAACTATGGTAGAGTAAGGAGGATCAACCCTTATTTTAGAGGGTCGTATGAGGGAGGGAGGGAGGGTCATGTGTAAGAGAGCCACTTCAGAAGGGAGAGAGCCATGTAGAAAGGAAGAGGGACATTTAGAATGAGAGAGGGCCAAGCAGAAGGAGAGAGGGAAATGTAGGATGAGGGCCATGTAGAAGGGAAGAGGGACATTTAGAGCGAGGGCCATATGGAAGGAAAGAGGTCTCCGGAGGAGGAAGAGGGTCATGCAGGAGGAGAGAGAACCACGTGAAAAGGGAAAGGGCCATGTAGGAGGTAAGGGCCACGGAGGAGGTAAAAGGGCCACGTAGGAGGGGAGAGGGCCATGTAGGAGGGGAGGTGAGCCGGATATAGCCATGACCACACCAGTCCAGGAGAGAGCTTCAAGCGAGGCCAGAGATCAACACATTTAGTAGGTAACTACAGACCAACGAAGCAGCCTCGATATTTTAACCAAACAATAATCGCAAAGAGACAAAGATAAAATGTTTGAAAAAAAAAAAAAGATCAAATATTTCCCCTCGTACCTGAGGAATGCTCGACCTACATACCTAATTTTGCCCTAATATAACATCCTCCTTTTTTAGGTACAGAGCATACAAGGACCTCTTCAAATTAACATATTAATATTCTGCGCTTTTACAAGGTGCAAAGATCAGATCCGCGGATGTATACAAGTTTTTATGGGCAAACTCGAGTTACTGTGTATGTGTCATGATTATGTCTTACGAAAAAAACTGACGGTGGTCAAAATATGGAAATTGTAACGGCAATGGAAAAATTATTTACATTGTAAAGTATGAGTGAATGGGACCTGACCTGACTACCTTTAGCATTGACTTAAGCCGGTGGGTGAATTGGACCTGCCTCGCATGGGCCAGTAGGCCTGCTGCAGTGTTTCTTCTTTCTTATGTTCTTATTAGTAATATTACTATTACTACTGCTATTACCACTAAGAAGAAGAAGAAGAAGAAGAAGAAGAAGAAGAAGAAGAAGAAGAAGAAGAAGAAGAAGAAGAAGAAGAAGAAGAAGAAGAAGAAAAAGGAGAAGAAAAAGAAGAAAAAGAAGGAGAAGAAAAAGAAGGAGAAGAAAAAGAAGGAGAAGAAGAAAAAGAAGAAGTAAAAGAAGAAAAAGAAAAAGAAGAAGAAAAAGAAGAAGAAAAAGGAGAAGTAAAAGAAGAAGAAAAAGGAGAAGAAAAAGAAGAAGAAAAAGAGTGAGAAGAAAAAGGAGAAGAAAAAGGAGAAAAAAAGGAGAAGAAAAAGAAGAAAAAGAACAACAACAATAATAACAATAAGAATACGAACAACAACAACAACAACAACGACAAGAAGAAAATATAACTACATAGTATTCGAGCTTATAAAAGCGGTTATTGCCCTCCACCAAGCGCAAACACTCCCCACAAAACACCATACCCACAAAACAAACACCATCCCCACAAAACACCATACCCACAAAACAAACACCATCCCCATGAAACAAACACCATCATCCCTGCAAATAAACAATCCCCACAAAACAAACACCTAACAAAAGGAAAAAAATCTCCCATATAAAACAATAGCACCTCCCCCATTTACAAATAACAAGAACAAAATATTTCCCCCCAGAAAACATGCAAAAGCTTCCATGAATAAATTAAAAAAATAATACATTAATTCAAATGCATTGAAGAAGGCATTAGCAATGCATTATTATTATTATTGTTATTATTATTATGGGGAGCGCTAAACCCGTAGAGATTATACAGCACATGTGGGGGGGGGGATGGAAGGAATTCAGGCTTAATTCAGGAAGCTGGAGCACAGATTCAATTCCCTGGATCAAGAGCCCCTCACCAGCGTCAAGGAACCTCCCTTAGCAATGCAATGAAGAATACAATGGCGAATCCTTAAGAAAATGAGTTAACAAATGTATTAGAAAATACAATACTAGGGACTGTATTAAGGAATATACAAAAAAATGCACAAGGGAATGTATAAAGTAATTAGGGGATATATTTCGGTGCGTATTAGTGGATGTATGAGGATGTATATTAGAAATTAATTAGGAAACTAGGAAATATGTTAGGAAATGTATTTGGGATTGTATTGGAGAATGAATTATAGAATGACGGGTAGATGTCTTGAAGATGTGTGTAGACGTGTTCCGAAACTGTCAATGTCTTCTCAATATGTGTCTTCGAAACGTGCTACCGATGGAAGTAGTAAGAAACTGTGACAGTGCTTTTTATCTGCTGAAGGTCTACACAGAGCGAAACGTTGTCCCAATAAAAGCTTGGCTCTGCAACCTGTCTTTTCTCCAGAGGGTAAGTGTGTGTCTCGTACATAACGCGAGCCTCACACAGCGTGTGAGGTAAGGTACCTGACTCACACAGCGTGTGAGGTAAGGTACCTGACTCACACAGCGTGTGAGGTAAGGTACCTGACTCACAGATTACCATCAGAATCAGGAGGAAGAATAAGCTCATCTGTAATTCAAACTGAGGGGCCCCGCCAGCCTTACTTTGCACCTCGCCAGTGTTATCACCAACTTCCACACCTCCCTCACATTATTCATTGTGTACACTCTGTCGGCCTCGAATCCATTACTGTCAGGCTAGAAGAAAGGTTCCCTTCCTTCCCTTCACCCCCTCCCCCTATTAGATTATATATATATATATATATATATATATATATATATATATATATATATATATATATATATATATATATATATATATATATATATATATATATATATATATATATATATATATATATATATATATATATATATATATATATATATATATATATATATATATATATATATATATATATATATAAGATTTGCTAACGCATGAATGACACATAGATCAAATTTTATGGATGCTGGATTAGGTCGCCTGCTGGGAGACGATGACGTGACAATGTGTACATATTTTGAGACGATGTTGACACGTGTCGTTGATGACCTGTGTAGAACGAGAAAGATTTTAAGGGTTAGCAGCCACGCTCAATCGGCTCATTTTGCTTTGGACACGTGCAAAAAAAATTGTTAAATATAATGCTATAAAGTTGTAAGCCTGAGTGGCCATCG
Organism: Cherax destructor; assembly: GCA_009830355.1. Classification (NCBI taxonomy): domain Eukaryota; kingdom Metazoa; phylum Arthropoda; class Malacostraca; order Decapoda; family Parastacidae; genus Cherax; species Cherax destructor. The sequence continues at coordinate 84,836 of WNWK01000310.1, forward strand.
GGTTGAAGTGTGCTTGCTGTAGATTATTTCGTCACTTCAAAATTATGAGGAACTCGTTGCCTTGTGGGTTTGGTTACTATCGGTTAAAATACCTGGCATAGCTGGGGCTAACTACTGGCCTGAGTTGGAGTGCTGACCTTGTGAGATATTGAAATTAACTTGTGATACAGTCATAGCTGACTCAAGGATTTTGTTCGTGTACACAGAATTTGTAATGTAAACAATAAAAGCAGTTTCGTAGAGAATATTATGGTTATAGAACTAAACCTGAAGTAAAACTGCTGAACTCTCTTTTGTGTTCCTACCAGATTGTGTATGTTCACTACTGTTTAAATTATTTCCTGTTTGTCCATACTGGTTTATCAAGACTTTCGTGTTTTTCAAACTATTAGTAGCAAAACTGCGTATTTTTTGTGGTAGCTGGGGGCATTTTTTCGTGTTTTTTTTTTTGCAATATTTTTTGTAGAGGGACTAAAAATTTGGAATCAGATTCTACAGTGTTATTTGGTATCAGTTTATAGTAGCAGGAATCACTGACAACTCTCAGACCAGGCCTAATAAATTTGAAAGAAAATATTGCAGGAATAAGATCTATTGTGAGACACAGATAGGTAAATAATCTTACATCAATAGTAACATACTGAATACGTTCTATGGATATAAACCATTATTATTGCTGTTTTATATTAATTTCCTCTATAGTCCCAAACTTAAGGGGTCACCCTGAACGTGTACAATAAATCTAAACAGATGTTTGAAGGTTTCAGCCTTACCTAAGATCTGCTTGTTGATGAGACAGAAAAGACCAACAATCCTGCCAGAGTGCAAAACGTTTAGCAGGCTTCAGTTTCACACTCATGTGAGAGGACGGTGGTAGAATAAGTAGTTGAAATGCTGCTGTCTACCCATCAATGATAATGTCGCCCCTCACTTTAGACGACAATGCAAATCCAAATAAATAATAAAACCCCATAGAACAATAGTCTAATCTCGTACGGAGTCTCAACCTTCAAACTGTGTATCTTTGCCAGAAAAGAACTCGTTGTGTAACCTCTTTTAATTGGAACGAGCGTGTTGTAAATCCTCATTTAACCGGAAATAGAGTATTATCATCCTTATTTACTTAAAACGAATTTGTTTAAAAAAATTATGATAATTTCATGAACAAAAAGGAAATTTGTTAAACACTGCCAACAAGAAGAAGCCAAACTATTAAAAAAATTCATCAGATTAATTTATTAGTCATTTAAATGCGTAATTTATGACCATTCTATCTCAATACTCTCCACTGTTATGATGGGAAAGGTGAAGCTGGGAAGACTTGGATCTATTGTGGAGAATGTAGGTATAGAGGGGTGTTGTGGGGAGCAAGGTAGGTATAGTGGGGGGTGTTGTGGGGAGCAAGGTAGGTATAGTGGGGGTGTTGTGGGGAGCAAGGTAGGTATAGTGGGGTGTTGTGGGAGCAAGGTAGGTATAGTGGGGGTGTTGTGGGGAGCAAGGTAGGTATAGTGGGGGTGTGTTGTGGGGAGCAAGTAGGTATAGTGGGGGTGTTGTGGGGAGCAAGGTAGGTATAGTGGGGGTGTTGTGGGAGCAAGGTTGGTATAGTGGGGTGTTGTGGGGAGCAAGGTTGGTATAGTGGGGAGTGTGTTGTGGGGAGCAAGGTTGGTATAGTGGGGAGTGTGTTGTGGGAGCAAGGTTGGTATAGTGGGGAGTGTGTTGTGGGAGCAAGGTTGGTATAGGGGGAGTGTGTTGTGGGGAGCAAAGGTTGGTATAGGGGGAGTGTGTTGTGGGAGCAAGGTTGGTATAGTGGGGAGTGTTGTGGACAAGGTTGTATAGTGGGGAGGGGGGAGCAAGGTTGGTATAGTGGGGAGTGTGTTGTGGGGAGCAAGGTTGGTATAGTGGGGAGTGTGTTGTGGGAGCAAGGTTGGTATAGTGGGGAGTGTGTTGTGGGAGCAAGGTTGTATGGAGGTGGGGACAAGGTGAAGTGGGGTGTGTTGGGGAGCAAGGTTGGTATAGTGGGGGAGTGTGTTGTGGGGAGCAAGGTTGGTATAGTGGGGGAGTGTGTTGTGGGGAGCAAGGTTGGTATAGTGGGGGAGTGTGTTGTGGGGAGCAAGGTTGGTATAGTGGGGAGGTGTGGACAAGGTTGGTGGGGGATGTTGTGGGAGCAAGGTTGGTATAGGGCGGGGAGTGTGTTGTGGGGAGCAAGGTTGGTATAGGGCGGAGTGTGTTGTGGGGAGCAAGGTTGGTATAGGGCGGGGAGTGTGTTGTGGGGAGCAAGGTTGGATAGGGCGGAGTGTGAGGGAGCAAGGTTGGTAAGGGGGAGTGTGGTGTGGGGAGCAAGGTTGGTATAGGGCGGGGAGTGTGTTGTGGGGAGCAAGGTTGGTATAGGGCGGGGAGTGTGTTGTGGGGAGCAAGGTTGGTATAGGGCGGGGAGTGTGTTGTGGGGAGCAAGGTTGGTATAGGGTGGGGAGTGTGGTGTGGGGAGCAAGGTTGGTATAGGGTGGGGAGTGTGGTGTGGGAGCAAGGTTGGTATAGGGTGGGAGGTGGTGTGGGGAGCAAGGTTGGTATAGGGTGGGGAGTGTGTGTGGGAGCAAGGTTGGTATAGGGTGGGGAGTGTGGTGTGGGAGCAAGGTTGGTATAGGGTGGGGAGTGTGGTGTGGGAGCAAGGTTGGTATAGGGTGGGGAGTGTGGTGTGGGGAGCAAGGTTGGTATAGGGTGGGGAGTGTGGTGTGGGGAGCAAGGTTGGTATAGGGTGGGGAGTGTGGTGTGGGGAGCAAGGTTGGTATAGGGTGGGGAGTGTGGTGTGGGGAGCAAGGTTGGTATAGGGTGGGGAGTGTGGTGTGGGGAGCAAGGTTGGTATAGGGTGGGAGTGTGGTGTGGGAGCAAGGTTGGTATAGGGTGGGAGTGTGGTGTGGGAGCAAGGTTGGTATAGGGTGGGGAGTGTGGTGTGGGAGCAAGGTTGGTAAGGGTGGGGAGTGTGGTGTGGGAGCAAGGTTGGTATAGGGTGGGGGTGTGGTGTGGGAGCAAGGTTGGTATAGGGTGGGAGTGTGGTGTGGGAGCAAGGTTGGTATAGGGTGGGAGTGTGGTGTGGGGAGCAAGGTTGGTATAGGGTGGGAGTGTGGTGTGGGGAGCAAGGTTGGTATAGGGTGGGGAGTGTGGTGTGGGGAGCAAGGTTTGAAGCAAAGAAAAAAATATATAGATGGATACAGTTGTTTGTATCGTCAGAAACTTAAGCGATAACTTACCTTGAGTTTCGTAATGACTCTTGATACTCACCTGTCTTCACACTCACCTGTCTTCACACTCACCTGTCTTCACACTCACCTGTCTTCACACTCACCTGTCTTCACACTCACCTGTCTTCACACTCACCTGTCTTCACACTCACCTGTCTTCACACTCACCTGTCTTCACACTCACCTGGAAATACAGATTCACATCAGCTACAGTAAATTGATTATAACTTACAAAAAAAAATCACAAATTTATAATAATACATTAAATATATAGTCTCGTTTCCCCTTACAGAAAATCTTCCAAAACTTTCGAGCAGAAAATACACGAAGCCATTAAAAAATACAGTAAACTCTCTTATGAAACTCCTCCATAAAGCGATTTTTAGTAGAATAAATTGACAAAAAGGATATCCAAAATTGAAAAGCCTTATATCACACGCAATTCAATTCTAAATTACCTTTTTTCTAATTGTTTTTTTCACAAATAATCGCATTGTGTAGGTAAGGTCTATAAGAGAGTTTACTATACAGAAAAAAAATTATAAGAATTTTAATAAGTTTTTCATGCATATAATTTTTTTTGGGCATGGTGCCACTGTATAATATTCTCGTTCTTAGAAATTTATATATATATATATATATATATATATAATATTTATGTCACTTTTTTCATGTGCGAGCATCGAACACTTTTTATTATTTAGCTTTCCAAACGTCTCTTGATCGAAGGAAATGGAGCAGTCGTCTCATTCCTTGGAACAAACCTGATAACCGAGTGCCTAAGGTGCTGTGTGTAACCCCTACTGATTTGGCACAGCCTAAGAAATAATAATAATAATAATAATGATAATAAACAAAATATTTACTACTACTACTACTACCACTACTACTACTACTACTACTACTACTACTAATAATAATAATAATAATAATAATAATAATAAAAGTAATAAAATAAAATAATAAAAATAATGATAATAAATAGAATTAATGCAATTCATCTATATTGTACTAAAATAAAAAAAATACCTTGGATTTGGAAACTGTATTATAGCAAACTCTGTATATAAACACAATAACACTCTTCGCTTTATATACGAGAAACAACTGTGTACACTAGGAGATATGTACCTCCCACTCTATATTCACAAGAGACACGCAATCTCTCAGTGTATATACACTGAGATACATCCCTCTCACTGTGTGTACCCATACACACACACTTCTCAGTATACATAAGCCAATACACTCACCTCAGTGGTTATTCCCTTAGTGAGGACAATTTGTATATACCGCTGCAGGGAATCAAGACTCGGCAGTCATCAACATTGATCGTGACATTTACCCCATCTACTTCAAGAGATCATTATCACTGTGCTTAACTGAAGCTGCTGTTGTGAGTGTAGTTAATGTTGCTGACGTTGTTAATTTGCATACACGCCACACATTTGACGAGACAGGTGGTGTGGAGCGAGGCACAGGAAGGGGGCAGTAAGCGCCCGCACCAAGGCTTGTTCTTACTAAGATCCCTAAATGATATTCCACGAACGTCAAGTCAGATTACGATGGATTGAGTTACGCAGATTTAAATGGGAGTTTTGCTTGCGTAACTTATCTCTTTGTAGGGGGTACATATGATTTGAAGAAAGCTGCTGCTGCTCTTCTTCCTCCTCCTCTTCTCCTCTTCCTTCTTCATTATTACTAATCTATATTATTACTGTTATTATTATTATTTTTTAATTATTCAGTAGGAAGCGGAAAAACTTCAAGGGTCATGCACACTGCTTGGGAAATATAAGGTAAGCAAATCTTATTCAAGGAGAGGTAGGATAGAACCAGTTTTTTTTTTGCTTACATCAAGATCCCTTCACCAGCATCAAGGTATCCCCTTAATGGGATTAGAAGAGATGAATATATTTTAATACAATTTGTAAAGAGAGACCACCTCGGCTCCTCTTCCTCTCCTCTTGAATAAAGACACAGACTGGAGAATAAACGTATATTAAGAGCTTTATCAAGTTAGAATTGCATGACTTTATAAAGCTTGTTGCAAAGCTTTATAAAGTCAGCTTTAAAGCATACTTTTGAATGTGTCTTTTCTTCAGTGTGGTTTGCGGTACCCTATGTGCATCTATGCTCCCATCATGTGACGGACACTGGAGCCGCCAGTGACAACGGTAAAGCTGTTATCAATCTGACAATACCTACTTTATCATAGCTCACTAACAATAGCAATCATGCTCCATAAATAACAACAATGACTCATTAACAATGCACACCTCGTGTTCCTCAGATAAAGAACAGACATTGTACTGTACGGCTGAAGCTTCACCCCCAATGATATTTGTCTGGTGTCCCTGGTTCCAACAAGCTAACTATTAATGCTGCGCTCACGCACACACACATGTACGTAACACTCTAGTATTCTAGTATTTCAACCTTATGTGAACGCTTTCTTATGTTCATTTATTACTGAATCCATATTAATGTATCTTTAACCATATATTGTGTGTGTGAATGTATGTGCGCGCGCGTGTGTATCGTGTGTTGTGTGCGCGCGCATGCGTGGGCGCTCTTATAAACCCCCAATAACATTACTTTCCATAATACAGTCGATTTAAACCCCCAAAAAAACCAGCAACCTTGGTATATCCGATATGCGGCGTAACTAACACTCTTTGCTCACACCACCAGACGCGGACCTAATCTTCGACCCAAACAGAACAGAATCTTGAAGAGAAGAATTCAACTATTTACGCTATTTCTGAGCAACATACTCTTACAGTAATGAGAAAATTACAGGTATAACCTTTGCTTCGGCTAATACCATATATTTACCCGAAAAATATACCCACGGAGAGCGTATACTTATTGTACTGTGAAGGTTTAGGTTCAAAATGCAGGCACAGAATGCACTCACGTTGCCTCAAAATCATTAGCCATATACTTATCAAAAATCAAAATTTATGTATTTTATTTAAAAACTGCACAATAATAATAATAATAATAATAATAATAATAATAATAATAATAATAATAATAGCACTAGAAGGAAAACTAAAGTAATATTTACACGATATTAGGCAAATAACAAATAGAAAAATCTAGCAGCGAGCCGCAGAGAACACTAACAAGACTCTAGCAGCTTTCTAACTACCGAGAATAATAAGAACCTGTAAACCTAACCACCGGGGGGCAATAAGAATCTAACAGTCTTACAGACACCGAGGATGAGAATCTAGAATTCATCTAGACACCCAGGATGAGAATCTATTTCAAAACGAATCTAGAAACTATGAAATTTCCATGATATTAAGAAACTAGAAGCTATATAATTTCCATGGTAATGAGAAACTAGAAACTACTTAATTTTCATAGCAATAAGCTAAAAACTACCTAATTTTCATAGCAATAAGCTAAAAACTACCTAATTTTCATGATAATAAGAAACTAGAAACTACCTAATTTCCATTGTAATACACTAGAAACTATCAAATTTCCATGATAATAAGAAACTAGAAACTATCTACTTTCCATGGCAACGACAAACTAGGAACTATCTAACATCTAGGCACGAAGATTATTAAGCCACTGATCTTCTTCCTACGTTAATTAACTGTCTACACCAAGTGTGTGAGAGAACGATACGCGTGAAAAAAAATCTAAGGCTAAATTTCTTCCCCAAGCGAGCAGATGATGAATAGCAGGCAGGGTGTTGATCCATTACGTTGTTATGAGCATGATTAATCGTCGTCCCTAGGTGGCAGCACCTGCCGGTGCACCGTACGCATGAAGCTTTGCACTACTTCAACGTAGATACTAGAACATGCAAAATAACCCCCAGTGGAAAAAGTGGTGAAATTCCAAGTGATTTCGTGATTTGTCACATTATCATGGAATAGTAAAAATAATGGGAGAACAGAATGCTTATAAGGCTGAGGTTTCACCTCATGACCTCACACACTAGAACATATGCTGGAATATGCACACTGAAAACACACACCCAAGAACACAAACTATAATGTACACAATATAACATATACTAGAACATACTCGAGTCTAGAAAACAGACTAAAACATATTCTAGAAGAAGCACTTTCTGACACACCAGTGAACACAGTCTAGAACACAAAACCTAGAACACAAAACCTAGAACACACACAGCATTTCTTTCTCCAATTATGCAAATTTAAGAACCATTCAGTCTTTAAAAATATCGGGATACTTTTTCACGTCACATCAGCAGGCCTACTGGCCCATACAAGGCAGGTCCTTATAAACACCACCCATCTATTTGCCTGGAGTTTTACAATACGCCGCGAGTTCAATCTCCACCCGTACTAATCTTTCCCCAAAGCTACCCACAACCTCTACCTCCTTCCCCCCTTCAACGTCTCCCACTATCCCCCCCTCTATCCCTCCAACGCAATCACACCCTCGTTCTCCCACATGAGTGATGAAGACACCTCACACACACCTCTTCAATTCCTATTACTCCTTTAAGATATTTGATAGAGACACAAAAAAACCCTCTCCTTGTTACAAATACGAGACAAGGTTTACCAAGACTCATCTGAGTGTGGATGGTGGTACTTGAGACTCTCTTCGAGCACCATTGCCTCTCCCTGCAGTACTGCACGAGATCTTCTCTCCAGATATTGCATACTTACCGTTTGCAAAGCAGTCTTGTTTACGTTCGAGATGGGTGCGTTGATTAGTCACGAACTGGCTAAGATGATAGTATGATGTGAATATGGAATCTGAACCTGAAGAAGTAAGTATGGGTTCAGGAGTTGATGGAATGATGTGAACATGGGTTCTAAAGCTGATGGAGTATGGGTTCAGGTGGAAATGATGGGATGATGTTAACATGGGATCTGAACCTGATGGAGTAAGTATGGGTTCAGGAGTTTATGGAATCCCGTGAACATGGGTTCTAATTGGAAATTTGTTCCACTGAAAGCAGTTAAAGCTGATCACATACAATAATAATCATGGGTCCTGGTTAAGCTGATGACGTGATATAATCAAGGGTTTTTGTAAAGCTAAGAACATTATAAAAGCATGGGTTCTAATTTGCGATCTGTTCATCTGAACACTGGTCAAAATATTATCAAATAAGTATCACGCCTAATCTGAGGCTTGTTCAACTGAACATTAAGTCTTGTCTTGGTCTGTCGAAAGTGAGTGGAACATTTCTAGGAGGATTATCACATCAAGTGAAGAGCTCCTGATCCAAGGAATTACAGCTGCTCTCTTTTTAGATTCACCATGATTACTCCACCTCCCCCCCCAAAGATTGTGTTTACCATCACGGGTTTACCGCTTTCCCGTGTCCGTTCTGGGGTACACTCACGAGGTTCTATCAGTACAATGATGTACGTGAATTTTTGGGCTCAGTGGTGCAGCGTTGAGCTTGCTACATAGGTTCGAGTCTCCGTCCATTATATATATATATATATATATATATATATATATATATATATATATATATATATATATATATATATATAGGATGGGGTCCACCTCTGGTGTACATTGTGGGACCCATAGCCATTTGAATAGTCCACTTCCCTCCCACCAAATCCTTTGAATGTCTATAAACTTTATTTCAAGACAAAATACATTGACAGGAATACAATAGGGAGTAAAACAACATAGATAACAACTCAGAGCTACATGTCAAATACTTCGTCCAGCTCCCGGCAGTGGGCCGCGTGCCCAGAATGCTGTAGGCATTTCCTCTGATCGCAACACTGAGCCTCTGAAAGAGAAGCTGGTCGCCCTAGTATAATATATATATATATATATATATATATATATATATATATATATATATATATCATTTGGATATATATAAACACATGCAGCCTCTGAAAAGAGAAGCTGTCCCTCTCTAAATATTATTATATATATATATATATATAAAAAAAAAATATATATATATATATAAAACATCAGAGCAACAGCAAGCAGCTCATCAGCACACAACTACATACCACTGTCTACACTGATACTGCTATCGTTAATGTCTTCTTGCTATTCGTTAATTATTTCAGATGAGAAATTCCAAGACTTAATTTTTACGAGCCATAAAAATAATTGAAAAAATTAACAAAGTTAAACTCGAGAGAGTAGGAGAAAGAAAGAAAGAGAGAGAGAGAGAGAGAGAGAGAGAGAGAGAGAGAGAGAGAGAGAGAGAGAGAGAGAGAGAATTTTTTTTACATGAACCAAACAGCTCTGATACCCTGGGGGCCACATCACCTGACATAGGTGTCCGTAGCAGATGCACAGTGATCATGAAACATTTCATACCTGTGTAGACTGCGTGTTCATGATGCAGTAATGAGCTCACCCGAGGTCACTCCAGTGCTGTAAACCTGTTTATGGGCCATCATTCTTGCTCCCCAGCAAGATGCTCCCCAGCAAGATGCTCCCCGGCAAGATGCTCCCCAGCACGATGCTCCCCGGCAAGATGCTCCCCAGCACGATGCCCCCAGCACGATGCTCCCAATTATACTTTTTATTGAAGACCGTCTTCACAATCATGAACTGATGCTGGTTTGTTTTTGTCTTGTGGCTTTATTGTGGGTATAATCTAATACGTTTATAATATGAATATTATTTATATGTTGGTTTTGTGAGGAGGACAAATGCAGAACAGGAAACACATTGAAAATACCGGAATTAGAGTGTGGTTTATAGAAGCAAAGAGCATCATGGTATAAACCTGCGTAACAAATACCGACAAATTGATTTAGAAAGACACGTAAGCAAACACTAGAACATATTTGTTAGAAAAGGTCCCAGGACCGAAACGTTTTCTAATATACTCTAGTGTTTGCTTACGTCCCTTTCTACACCAAAGAGCATTATGAGCAAATGTAGGGGACGAAGGTAAAGGGTAACAGAGGTGAAACCAGACTTCACCGCTCTCACAGAGAAAGAGAAAATGCAGTATAATTATTATTTTGCAATAAAGCCAAATGATATACAATCTTCACTAAATAAAAACGAGACCGAGACAAGAATATGAGGAAAATAACAGAACGACAATAATGATATCAGAGAAAGCAGTATAAAGAAAGGGAACAAGCAGAACTATTGGTTATAGATGATTTCATTAGAAAGGGTAAAACTGAGATAGCTTGGCCTGAATTAACTAGAAACATATAAAGCAAGATTAAAGGGAACTAAAGCAGAAAACTGACCCCGCAATTAAAAGATACAAGAGAGATGTGAGCAGATAATATTCCAGTGTAACTGGTTCTGATTTTCAGATTGATTTAATCAGACACGGCAGAAACTGAATAGAGCTCCACTAGAAGCTACTTACTACTGTGTGGAATTAGTTGAATGACCATGAAGTGGAGGCATCTTGAAGGGAGAGAACACACAAACACACACAAACTGATGATTCACAGAGATGTTAGCAAGTATTCATTCAGCCTTAGAGGTTTCAGGAAGTGGAACAATCTGGAGAGTGAAGTAGTGGAGGGAGGATCTATACATAGCTTTAAGATGAGGCACGATAAGGCTCTTGGAGCAGGGAGACAGTGAACCTCGTAGGGACCAGCGAAGAGGCTGGGAAAGGAGCTGTGAATCGACCCTTGCAACCACAAATAGGTGAGAGTGCAAACAGGTGAGTACATAGCAAATATAGATGCACAGAATCATAATATTTGTCTTCCCTGGAACAAACACAAAAACACTGCCTTCTCAGCATCATTGAATATTTCCCACACCAGAAGAAATATATCTGGAAACACGGTCTAAAATGCACCTCAGTCAGTGTATTTACACTTTCAGTAATCTATTTGGGCTCATTCACTGCACCTCTCACCTGTTCCTCCCAGGCAGCTAACACGTGTCGTATCTTCCCCACCTTAATCATCAAGTTAAATAATTGCTTAATCTGGTATTGGTTTTAGTTAATGTCGGTGAAGGAAGCATCAATATTTGTCGATCGTGCGGCTCGCCAGTCCCCTCACTGCGTGCCCACACTACCCAGTGACATTGGGCAGCTTTCCTATCTCCTCACTGCATGCCCTCCACTCCCCATGACATTGGGCGGCTTACCCATCTTCTCATTGTACTCATTTACCACCAACCAACTTTTCCAAACGCCTGCTAGCTTCCACTCATAACATAAGAATGGAGAAGCACTGCAGTAGACCTACTGGCCCAAAATAAGCAGGTCCTTCTCTAAACCATCCATTAACATAAAAACATAAGAACATAAGAATGGAGGAACACTGCAGAAGGCCTACTGGCCCATACAAGGCAGGTCCTTATCAAAACCACCACTACCTAAGAATTTACTCCTGTACTCACGACACTAATCAAACCCAGCCCCTCCCACTCATATATTTGTCCAATCTCTTTTTAAAGCCACCCAAGGTCCTAGCCTCTATCACCCTACTCGGAAGATTGTTCCACGCATCTACAACTCTGTTCGAAAACCAGTACTTGCCTATGTCCTTTCTAAATCTAAATTTATCCAATTTAAATCCGTTATTTCTCGTTCTTACTTGGTTCGATATCCTCAGTATTTTATTAATATCTCCTTTGTTTATGCCCATCATCCACTTGTACACCTCGATGATATCTCCCTCATTCTACGTCTCTCCAGAGAGTGGAGATTCAATGCTCTAAGTCTATCTTCATACGGAGATTTCTTATACTGTAAATCATTTTAGTCATTCTTCTTTGTATGTTCTCCAATGAATCTATATCCATCCTGTAGTAAGGAGACCAAAACTGAGCTGCATAATCCAAATGAGGTCTCACTAGTGATGTATAGAGCTGTAAAATAACTTTTGGACTTCTGTTGCTTATACTTCTTGAAATAAATCCTAGTAATCTGTTAGCCTTATTGCGCACACTTAGGCACTGTTGTCTTGGCTTTAGATTTCTGCTTTCCATGACTCCAAGTCTTTTCACATTCTGTATGATCAAGCTCAACTTCACCTAGTTTATAAATTCGAGGGATATTTTCATTACCAACGACTAGCACCTTACACTTGTCCACATTGAACTTCATCTGCCACTTTTCAGACCAAGACATTAATTTATCCAAATCCTCCTGGAGTTCACTGGTATCCTCCTCAGAATGAATTATACGGCCTATTTTTGTATCATCAGCAAATTTACTCATGTCACTTGCAATTCCTTCATCAAGGTCATTTATGTAAATTATGAACAACAATGGGCCCAAAACTGATCCTTGTGGAACGCCACTAGTGACAAATCCCCATTCAGATTTGACTCCATTAATGGAAACTCTCTGCTTTCTATTGGTAAGCCATGCCTCTATCCATGCTAGAACTTTACCTCCTATACCATGAGCTGCCACCTTTCTTAAGAGTCTCTTGTGAGGTACTCTATCGAAGGCCTTACTGAAATCCAAGTAAACTATATCATATTCTTTATCACTGTCTACTGCCTCAAATGTTTTATTGAAAAACGTCAGTAAATTTGTCAGGCAGGAACGACCTCTCGTAAACCCATGCTGAGATTCATTAATCAAATTATGTTCTTCAAGGTGACTTCTGATAATATCAGCTATAATTGATTCTAATAATTTGCCTACTATAGACGTGAGGCTTATTGGACGGTAATTTGATGGAATGGACTTATCCCCTGATTTGAATATAGGAACTACATTAGCTATCTTCCACATCTCTGGCACAACACCAGTTAGGATGGACGTATTAAACACATTCGTTAATGGCTGACTAAGTTCCATTTTGCATTCTTTAAGTACCCTGGAAAACAACTCGTCGGGTCCCGGGGACTTATTTTGCTTCAGTTTATCTATCTGTTTGATAACCATATCCCTCGTGACAGTAATATTAGTTAATTTGAATTCTTCAGGAACTGAATAATTGTTAATTTCTGGAATCTCATTTACGTCTTCTTGTGTAAAGACTGACAAAAAATAGTCATTAAATAGAGAACACATTTCCAGTTCGTTATCCGTCAGCTGTCCATTCCCAATTTTCAGAGGTCCTACCTTTTCCCTCACCTTCGTCCTGTACACTTGAAAGAACCCTTTTGGATTAGTCTTTGATTCATTAGCAACTGATGAGGCTGAAGTGTAATACTTTTCCTTACGACCCCATCAGCATATTGAAGAACCTCTCTCGTCCCTCTTTTGTGAGCTCGGGTAATCCGGGTAATCCGAGATATATTAACACCCTCTTGTCCAGCTTTTTCCCAAAGCTTTCCAAGAATTAGCTACAATCTACCTATCCTAAGTACATACCACCATTCCTCTACACAAAGCACCTACCACCAGGCATCTATCCTAAGAGTTAAAATCATCTATCTGTTCCTAGTTCCCACTATCATGAATCTATTCCGAGAACCTAAAATCATCTATCTATTTGCTCCAAGTTCCTACCCACTATACATCTGTCCCAAGCCTAAAATCATCCATCTGTCCCAGGCACCCACGACTCTGCATCTTTTTTCCAAACACCATCCACTTTCCATCTATCTCAGGCACTAACCACCTTCAATATATCTCACGCACCGTCCCCCATTCATCTCTCTGGATAAATGAGAGAAAGAGAGAGAGAGAGAGAGAGAGAGAGAGAGAGAGAGAGAGAGAGAGAGAGAGAGAGAGAGAGAGAGAGAGAGAGAGAGAGAGAGAGAGAGACTGAAATATCATTATCTATTTCCAGCAACGACTATTCATTAAATTTTGGGAACATCCAGAATGAAGATGTCATGACCTTCCGGTTTTTATTATATTTATTGAGGGGGAGCGCTAAACACTTACTGGTCATACAGCTCCTATGGAATAGGAGAAAATCAGGTTCCATCGAGTAATGGGAGGAGAGACCTAATTCCTTGGATAAAGAGCCCCTCACCGGCATCAAGAAACCTCTCCCTTGAGAACTACAAGTTCCAAAACTTTTTCTATCTTTCGACTCCTGTCCAATCAAGACTAACACCATATGCGTATCAAGGGGGACTCCTCCCAGGAGATAAATCCCCCTGGGGGATTTGAAGGGAGATTGCTTACTATTCACTTTCCCACTCTCTCATATAATATATCTCGGATTACCCGGATTACCCGAGCTCACAAAAGAGGGACGAGAGAGGTTCTTCAATATGCTGATGGGGTCGTAAGGAAAAGTATTACACTTCAGCCTCATCAGTTACGGAAAAATACCTAGATGACTTTCTTGGAAGAACAGTAGTGCTCGGATTATAGTCTTAAGACAGTGATAATAAGAATGATAATAAGATGATGGTAATAAGGTAAGACGATGATAATAAGACAATAATAATAGACAATAATGATAAGAATGATAATAACAATGATAATAACATTATGAAAATAAGACAATTGTAATAAGGTAAGACAATGGTATTAGGACAATAATAAGACTATGATAATTATCATCGTCTTATTAAAATAAGATGATAATAAGAAAATAATAAGACAATGATGATAACAATGATAATTAAGACAATGATAATAAGGCAAGACGATGATAATAAATATGACAATGATAATAAATATGACAATGATAATAAAACAATGATAATAAGAATGTAGGACGATGATAATACAATGAAAATGAGACAATATGTTAAGTAAAAGGACACAAATGCAACTAATGTGACATTTTATTGTGGCAACGTTTCGCTCTCCAGGAGCTTTTTCAAGCCGTTACAAGCGATACATGGACACAGTGGGCTATTATATACTCTCAAAGTGAGGTGAAATACTAGTGGTGGTCGATAAAAAGGTAAGACGAAAATAATAAGACAATAATGATAATAAGCCAATGATAAGATACTGAAGGAAAGCCTTTTACACAGATAATAACTAGTGAATCATAGGGGACAAAAAGAGTTCCCAAGCATACTGCAAATAACACTTAGATGCAGTAAATACCTTTAACGTTAATAAAGGTATTTACTGTGTGGAGCGAAACGTTGTGGCTAATAAAAGGAATCAGCTGCATTTAAGCGTTACTTATTCCGTCTTTTCTGTATTCGCATAACTTTGCAGTTCCTATTCCACGGATATATACTTAATGCATGGGAGAGAATATCATACAAGACTTTCACTGCACAGGGAAGAGTAATATTAGGATTCCTATTGGAAAGGAAGATTGAGAGTGTATGTTTTAGTGTATATATTCACCCAGAGGACTGAATCTCTGGGTATCATATGTATATATATATATGTGATGTATATATATATGTTATTATATATATATATATATATATATATATATATATATATATATATATATATATATATATATATATATATATATATATATATCATTCAACTTCCTGCGGGGAATTGAATGATAGCTCTAGGCCTTTCGTGTTGAAATCAACACATTATCAGGAGCTTGCAATGTTGCAGAAAATAGTAGGAAGTCCAAGCAAATTCGTTCAGGGGAACGACTCAAGCAAAAACGTTCCCCTGATCGAATCTGCTTGGCCTTCCTACTAATTTCTGCATGCAACATTGCAAGCTCTTGCATACAGATTTTTTTATTACTTTTTAGCCTAAAACATATTCTAGACAATTTGGTCATGCTCCGATCTACCAGAAATTGCCCTGCCATCTACTGGTACATCACAATCTACAATTTGGAAGCCCCGGAACGAGATCCCAGCGAGTATAACTAGAGCAGCATAGTAAATGCTTTTGTCTGGCGAGTAGTAGACAAAATGCGAGTCTCCACCCATCCATTCTCTGAGTGATCCACACGGGTTCAATGACTTTCACAAATTAATACTGCTACTACTAACGGTACAGCAGATTCTACTGCCATTACTACTACTTCAGCCGATGTTTCTACTAATGCTAAGACTACTAGTACCTGACGAACGAAATCGTAATGACACGCTTGCAAACAAACCATACCACGTGTTACAGACCGGGCCGCGGGGGCGTTGACCCCCGAAGCCCTCCCCAGGTATAATAATAATAATAATAATAATAATAATAATAATAATAATAATAATAATAATAATAAAAACAAAAACAGCAATAATAATAATAATAAAAGATCTTATGAGTTAAAGAACCCACTTTCTCACAAGCAGACAAGTGATTGTCTCCGAGGCTTTGTGTTAAAGACGAGAGCGTGAATCGATGTCATGTTTCCGATACGGGGCGTGCTATTTAAAGTCAAGGCAATAAGCTCAGCTGGCTCTTTTGCTGCTTCGGCACAATGTGATTTCGATAAAAGGTTGTCGTTCCCCATTGAATCTCGAGTTCATTATTTACTGTATTCAACTGAAACACAGATACACACTCACAGACACAAACACACGCACAGGAAGTGGAATAATCTGGAGAGTGAAGTGGTAGAGGATAGGAGTCATACATAGCTTTAAGAAGAGATACGATAAGGCTCTTGGAGCCAGCAGTCGACCTAGTAGCGATTAGCGAAGAGGCGAGGCCAGGAGCTGTGAATCAACCCCTGCAACCACAAATAGGTGAATACACACACACACACACACACACACACACACACACACACACACCTGGGAGCTTAGTAAAACTTCCTTCACATATGATCTCCCACTCGAAATTCCCACACACAGCAAAGGCATTTGTGAAATCTTCAGCTGCACTCAGCGAGAATTTACGATATCTTCAGCACCACTCAACACCAATCTGCACACGCCGAGGTAAAGTGACGGCAAAATATGTCTGTGATCGATTCAGGGGAAGAAAAGTGTTAAACCGCGGCCCTTAAAAGTGTCGGGACGCGTATTTTTGACACTCCAAACTCGTCCCTAGCGGAGGGGCGAGGCTCAGGGGGTCACGAAAGACCAACACTCTGCACACGAAACGACGAGGTTTACGGGAAGCTCCTGCCACTTTGGGGCTGTTGTGATCACTATCGGTGACTCTGGGTCCTCAGTAACAACAGTACTAAGGGCGTTTAACGAGGAAATTGTCTTACTGGTCAGTTCGAGTGTCGGCAATGACATCAACTCACGAACATGCACTAGGCATTCCTGAATATTTATTATAGATAATCAACTGCGATGCATCTTAAAGTTTTACCAAAGAATATTATATTTAATATACAAAGAGACAAAAGGAGACCCATATATATATATATATATATATATATATATATATATATATATATATATATATATATAATATAAAAGTAAACTAACCAGTGGGAAGATCCTGTTTTATGTCCTTCTTGAATCAGAACATATAACATGATCATGTACCTGCTTTGTATTCTTAATCTTTTGATAATATAAAATTGTATTTTCAATGCTTGTTGTGGATTATACATTGCTACGTAATATGATATTACACACACACACACACACACACACAGTGAACATGTTTAAATGCATTTTTATAATCGATTGTGCTCTGATCTATTGACTGGTTGATTCATATGATTTTAAAGCCCTTCGTCTACACGAAGGTCATTAAGGCTGCATGTCACCTATTCACCACCAGTAAAAAATAATTTAACCCTAAAATAGAATTAAAGTAAATGTTGAGAGACATACACCTCACGGTGTATATATCCTAGATTCGATTTATTCAAGGAGCTAGGCCATATATATATATATCCAGACAGAAAGAATGTCGCCTCGTCAGAAACAGCTACGTTCAAAGTACATACACAGATGGAGCAGTTGTACCAGCTGCTCACGACTCGTCTTACACTTGACCGCCTGCCCTCTGCTGGTAAGCCGACTGGCTTACATGTTAGGAAAATGCTGAAGTATTCTCTTTAGGACGTTCAGAGGACTTGTAGACCATCTTACTGACTGACAAGTCTTGAAAGACAGTGTAGTACTCTCTGAGCAATTTGCAATGAAGAATATTGTGTAAGCTCCTTAGATGGTTAACATACACAGAGAGTAATACAATTCTTTCTGATTTTTTTTTATTTACTAATCCGAATGGATTAATCTGCCTTGCTTGTGCTAACAATACACGTAGTGAACAAGACTGAAGCTAAGTATGTGTGTAGCTTGTCTAATGTTATTTTTTGGTCTACCTGCGATATCAAATCATAAAATCTACTTCAATTTATGTTCACTGGATGAACACGGGGTGTTAATGCGTGTACAATGGGTGAACACGGGGTGTTACTGCGTGTACAATGGGTGAACACGGGGTGTTACTCTGTACACGGGTATACACGGAGTAAGCTACATCAGCCATCAACCACAACACCAGCGACCTTAAAGAACCATTTGATCTCGGGTTACAGCGTAATGATTCAGGAATGACTGCTAAATCTATGCCGCATCATTAGGGCGGATCAGAGTGACTTAAGTCGACTAAGGTGGGGCGTCCACCACACTAAGATCTTTCTTCTGCTCCTCCCCAGACTTAGTGCAAACTCTGCCTTTGAAGACAACTTGCCACATGAACAAGCTCTAATGGTCAGAGCTTACGGGGCAGAAAAAAAACTCTCCTAACTTCTTTTGGAAGTCTTGTCTTACTCTTTAATTTCTCTTTTCTTATTCTTTCATTCCTTTGTAAATTTTATTTCTCTCATTTTCACCTTCACACTGCCAGTCATTGCCCAGCTTTCAGTACTGCTGAATCCATAGTGGAATGCTTGACGACATAGTTAAAGTTGGTGTAGGTACTTAGTAGGTAGTAGGTACCAGCTTTAGCTCTCATCTTTTATGAGCCTGTTGTGTAAGAATCCTTTCGTGTACGATATAATATGACAGGTAAATATAGCTAGCCTTTGTTCCCACGGTGTAACTATCATATTCCACTCTGTGTGACAGAATATGATAGGGGAACTTACAGTGTGGAAATAATGGCTATCGTAAAATAGGATAGCAGAGCACTGCGGGTGCTCCCATATACAATCTAATCCCACAGAATAGGGTAGCAACACAATCCTGATGTACCCAATTTATTTAATAAAAAAAATTATTCTCACGATAATTCCTGACTTAACACAGAGTATCTTGAATGCATGTGCGTATTTATAACCAGGCGCCGAACAATAGTGATGGTTGTTGACAGCACTCCAAGCCTAGTCTCAAACCCAATATATACAACAGCTGGAGATCATGAAATGACTTTACATGTATCTGGAGTGTTTGTTGAACGTAGAGGTCATCCCAGAGCATGGGTCGGCGATTCTCATCAACAGTGCAATATACGAGTCTCTCCGCGAAAATAGAAGCACTTAGAAAATTGGAACTGGAGTGGTATGCAAATAAGGACAAGGTGAAGTGGATACCTTCTTTAACGACAACGTTTCGTCCACGCGATAAAATCCCTGCTTGGGCGAAATGTTGTCATATATATATATATATATATATATATATATATATATATATATATATATATATATATATATATATATATATATATATATATATATATATATATATATATATATATATATATATATATATATATATATATATACTATATATATATATATATATACTATATATATATATATATATATATACATATATATATATATATATATATATATATATATATATATATATATATAAATCCTCATATAAATTATTAAAGTAATATTGATGTTAGTGTACAGATTAAAGGCTCTATCCTCCGTCCGTGTGGGTCACTCTGCGCAAGGAGCCATGGAAGCTCGATCCTCTGTCCTCTAATCTCAGGGCAAGCTTGCTCCTCTCACACCTGAACCAGGAGTGTGGAGGTCACCTGATACTACCCTGCCTCTCCGTCTCCTACTACAGCGGGTTTTAGGCTACCTTCAGCAGTTGTATCGTCCTGGGTCACTGACCACGCGACCCAACCTCCTCAGGTTCCCACTGCTTTGTGAAATCTTAAATGTATTTCTTCTTGTTTGGCAAAAGAATAAATCGCAGCATCCCTTTAGTGTAGCATTGTTTAGATTTGTCCTGGCATAGAAGTGATGGTTTTAACATCTCCTGTGGCTTGTTTTGTTCCCCATCTAGGAAATTTCTATTTAGTAATTTAGTAATTTTCTATTTAGATACTTCCCTATTTCGACTTATCCCCCCATTTAGATTTACGTTCACGTGGAGACTTGAGTCTCCATGTAAACAACAGCCCTATGTAAATAAGTCCATGTTAAGACTTACATATCTCAGTTTAGTCTTTGCAGATAAATGGATCAGAGAACCGACAAGTTGATAAATTAGACACATGTGCAACACTTGGGTATCTTTATGAAGATACCCAAGTGACCCCCACACCCCACCCGCCCCACAAATTCACCGTCCACACACCCATGCTCGCCACACTCACTCTTCCTCGTCACACACCCAAAAATATTAAACCTAATCACATATTTGACCCTCTGCCCCCGCTCGCACACGCCACGAACATTACTAAGGCACGCCCATACCCAAACCACCGAGTCCAGCACAGGTAAGCCAGTGGTCTCTGATGCAGGGGATACCATAGTGACACTCGACCACTGATTACACAACAGGTAAACCAGTGATCCCTGCTGTTGCCGTGACACCGTCTAGTTTATCGCCCCCCATGAACATAATAATAATAATAATAAATAATAATAATAATAATACAATGAACTCTACTCCCGATACTGGAAATCTTCGTCAACCACCATAGCTTAAACCTGCTCACTCCTCGGGAAAATTGAGGCCCATCGTATCAAACCTTATCTTGCGGTTCAAGAAGCAGCAGTTGACTGTGCCAAAAGCACTCTTGCAGTTCAAGAAGCAGCAGTTGACTGTGCCAAAGGCACTCTTGCAGTTCAAGAGGCAGCAGTTGACTGTGCCAAAGGCACTCTTGCAGTTCAAGAAGCAGCAGTTGACTGTGTCAAAAGCACTCCTCTTGAAGTTCAAGAAGCAGCAGTTGACTGTGCCAAAGGCACTCGTGCAGTTCAAGAGGCAGCAGTTGACTGTGCCAAAGGCACTCGTGCAGTTCAAGAGGCAGCAGTGCACTCTGTAAAAGGCCTTCATGGAGTTCAGAAAGATGCAATACACCCATTATTGCCTTCCTGGTTCAGTAATTTTCCTACACTAAACTCTGACATAAAAGTCTTGTGCATTCACCAGAAAGGATCACACCTGAATCCTTATATGTTGTCAGTGACAAAGTCGTTGTCAGGAAGTCGTTTTAGAGACGTTCTAGTGCCCTCCTTCTGGCAATGAACGACTGTGGGGTGGGGTGGGGTGGGGGTGATTGCATGTATGCTTTAATTGTCTTTTCCCTACTTTACGAGTGTGGGGGCTGTGAGGGGAGGGGAAGGTCTTCACCATTATCACCTGAGGAATGAGAGAGGGGGGTAGTCACTCCCACCTGAAGAGTGAAGGAGGTGTGGTAGGGTTGTCAGTACCACCAGAGTGAGGGAAGGTGGTGGTGGGGTCATCACTATCACCATAGGGAGAGTGGTGGTGGGGTCGTCACTACCACCAGAGGAGTGAGGGAGGGTGGTGGTGGGGTCGTCACTACCACCAGAGTGAGGGAGGGTGGTGGTGGGGTCGTCACTACCACCAGAGAAGTGAGGGAGGGTGGTGGTGGGGTCGTCAATACCACCAGAGTGAGGGAGGTGATAGGGGTGGTTGTCACCACCACCACAGGAGGGAGGGTGGTGGGGTCGTCACAAACGGACTCTGCCCACGACAAGAATGTTATTGGTAGGCTGATTATGGCTTGGGTCTTAGGCTGGATACCCCCCCCCACCCATTTAGCAAGCCCCGCCCGCCTACGAGACCCGCCCACCTACGAGACCAACCCACCAGCGAGACCAACCCACCAGCGAGACCAACCCACACAAGACCCACTCACCTAAAGGTCAAGCTAATCTGGGATCATCCCTGTTGACTTATAAATCCCTCAATACTTGCTAGTTTTAGATTTAGCGAACCTTCCTAAGTTTTGATTTAGAGACCCTTCAATGCTCGCTAACCTCTGATTTAGATTATCCTAAAATGTACGTTAATCTTTGATTGAGATTATCCTTCAATGCTTGTTAGCCATTAATTTAGAAAACCTTGAATGTTTGCTTAACTTTGATTTAGATTACCTTCAGTGCCTCTCAACCTTTGATTTAGATATCCCCCAGTGCTTACTAATACTTGACTTAGATATCCCTCAATGATTGCTATCTTATGTATTAAAGTTCTGAAATAATGTGAATAAAAAATTAGCGAATCCCCCCAAAAATCCTCAGTTCGATTTTTCAAAGTGGAACGTCATTTCAAAATGAACTTTTATTGACTGAATTAAGATCAAATGATCAATGATTAGTCCAGTAAGTTAATGTATGTTAATGTCTTTGTTAATGGCTTCAAGCAAAGAATAAACAAAAGCAACATACGGCTGTGTTTGCGGTCAATATACAAATGAAATATGAGGACTGTGTAGAGCTTTATAAAGTCATGATATAGCCATGCACAGATTCACTGTGTAGAGCTTTATAAAGTCATGATATAGCCATGCACAGAGCGAAACGTTGTCTCAATTAAAGCCTGTTCTGCAACTTCTCTCTTTTTTTCATAAAGGTATGTTTTCCTATTTGACATTTTGCATATAAAAATCTGAGGAGGAACAGCTTAATGTAGCTGATGTAGCAGCTGATGCAACAGCTGATGTAGCAGCTGATGCAACAGCTGATGTAGCAGCTGATGCAACAGCTGATGCAGCAGCTGATGTAGCAGCTGATGTATGTAACAGCTCTTAGCTTGTAAATAAAGTTAGGAACGAGAACCTAACCTTGTAAAACCGTGTGTAAAAAAAAAGAAAGAAAAAAAAGAACGAAGTCAACCCAAGGGGCGCCATGTATGTGAAACAGATTCCATAAATTTATGACATTTTTCTAAAGGATGCTGGCTAGTTCACAGGGCCGGCCTCGGTCTCTCTGTCTCTCTCTTCTATCCTACCCCAAAACATACATACAAAGGCAGTCAAAACAATGATTCTGCTTTCATGTTCAGGCAGATATCATCTTTATGCTTAGTGAGTCAATGGGCGGGGTGCATGTGGAGGCTGGCAGGAACAGCCTGCAGAGTGCACCTCACTGTAAGGAAAACAAGCAACACTGCTCGAATCAAGAACTAACAATCTCACCGTCAGAATCAATGTTGGGTTTGAGGTATTTGCCTGAAAGAGGGAGGGAGGGGAGGGGAGGGGAGGGGAGGGGGGAGGGGAAAGAGAGAGAGAGAGAATTTTAATACCTGACATAAACTTTACAACACCTGACACACTACCTCCAACATCAAAAACATCCTCTCCAACACTTGACATATCCTCTCCAAGACTCAACAAGGCGTCTTCAACTCATGACATTATCCTCTGCGACACCTGACACATCTCCAACACTTTACATTTCCTCTGGCACCTTATACATCCTCTCCAATATTTAACACATCCCCCCCTCCAACACAGACATGCAATTTTCTGAGCTGCTTAGAAAACATCCTCCTTGACACGTAAGCAAATCTCCCAGCGAAGCACCATCAATTTTTTTCCTCCCCCCCCCAATCCAGCACCAGCCTCTCTCGCCTCCTAATTCGTTCCCTTGCTCTGTCATTACCATTACTACCACCATTCTAAACCACCTCCATTAACACCAAATGCCACTCACCTTCACTAATTAATTCTTCTTTCTCTGCTGCTATTACCAATGCACCTCTGACCTTCCTTCCCACCTGTCTAAAGGCTCTTAACCCTCGCTAAACCCGTCTGTTCATCGCACCTTTGACAAAGATTCTCTTTAAAATGCTTTGATATATCAGCTTGCTGCTCTTCTATTTCTGTTTCATTAAGTCTGTATAGTCACTTGGATATTATTATTATTATTATTATTATTATTATTATTATTATTATTATTATTATTATTATCATACTCAACTGATAAGTCTTGGGAAGTCAAGCATGCCTATGCACAAAACTTTTTAGCATTGCATTGCAACACTTGCTCTCACTGTGATTCTTGCAGCTTCAGCGTCTTTCCATAATAATAATAATAATAATAATAATAATAATAATAATAATAATAATAATAATAATAATAATAATACAAGCACGTGTTCGCTCTCGTGTGCTTTCAGCTAGTCTTATCAAAGTGTTAAGTTGGTAAACATGTGTGTGGAGCAATCGCCTAATCCTTGTCTATGATTACACTGTCC
Organism: Cherax destructor; assembly: GCA_009830355.1. Classification (NCBI taxonomy): domain Eukaryota; kingdom Metazoa; phylum Arthropoda; class Malacostraca; order Decapoda; family Parastacidae; genus Cherax; species Cherax destructor. Next base: position 109,195 of record WNWK01000310.1, read on the forward strand.
CTGGCGGGCGGCACACGCGGGTGGATGGGTGAGTAGGTGGGTGGGCGAGCTGGGTGTTCGGGGGTAGGCTAGAGGCGTCTTAAGCTGGTTCTGTAAGATCTCGTGAGAACGTAGTAGTGCTGAACACAACGTTGCGTTGGTTCTCAAGATATTGCTCATTTTGCTCTCTATCTCTCTCGATTAGAAGTAGTAGTAAATTTACTGGGTAAGCGCTAAACAGGTAGGAGCTCCTGGGTAATGAGAGGTAATCAGGCTTAATCTGAGGAAAGGAAAAGAGAACTTAAATTCCTTAAATCAAGAGGCCTTTACCAACATCAAGACATTCTGTTGAAGGAACTGTTTTTCCAACTTAATTAATTTTCAAGTGCATTTTTTTTTAAGACGTACTGTCACCAAAAAGGATGCTAGGTGCCTGTTTATTGCTAGGTGAACAGGGGCATCAGGCGTTAAGGAACCTGTGTGTATATCTCGAACCGCCTAGGGATGCGACCCACAACAGTCCACTAACACCCGGCTGGGTACCTGTGTGTGATGGAGGTGACAGTCCTTGGAACCCAGCTAGGTTCATTCTTCTTTCACATTTTATTTGTTCCTCCCTCCCTACTCTCCCTTCTTTTCTTTCCCTTTTCCCTTCTTTCATCAATTATCTACCTTTTATACTTCCCTCCCCTCAATCTTGCTTCCCTTACTGATTCATTCAGAGCCTTTCTTCCTCATTCCCTCTCTCACTTCCTTCCAGCCTCCCTTTCTACCGTCCTTCCTTCTTCATTGTCATCCTTACTTCTTTCCTTTCTTCCCCTCCCTCCCTCCCTCCCCGTTACCGCTAGCGCGTTTAAGTATATGATATCCGTTGATCACTCAGAAGATGCAACTTGCAACAGGTGGTGGAGGAAGGTTAGTTTTGGTGGTGGGAGGTTAGTGCTAGTAAAGGAAGGCTAGTATTGGTGTTAGGAGGTTAGTGTTAGTGAAGAGAGGTTAGTGTGGCTGTAGGAGAAGCGTGCGTGTCGCTCTTGACTGCCTCTTTGATACTACTCACATTAGCATACCAGCTCCTTTTAAAGCAGGGTAATTACACGCCTTATTGTTAAAAACAAACTTAATATTCAATATTCCGTTTGAGCCGGCGCAAGCACCGCCATGCTTGATATAAAGTAATACTTAAGCATCATAGCGAAGCTTTAAGAGAGAGGGAGGTATGAGAGGCATACACCATCATGCATATACACCGAGAGATGTGTATCTCTCGGTCTGTATTTCTCGGTGCGTATACACTGAGAGGTGTGTATCTCGTTGTACATCGTGAAATGTATGTATGTCTTGGTGTATGTGCACTGAGATATGTGCATCTCGTTACATGTACATTGTGAGGTCCCCCCCCCCACCTCTGTCTGTCTGTCTGTCTATCTGCATACACTGTGTTGAAGTCAATAGACGGTTAGACAGTGCCTGGGGAAATGAAGACAATCAGGTTTGATCCAAGGATGGGGAGGGTAGCTTCTATTCCTTGGATCATGAACCCCTCACGTCTCTTCGAAGGGACCTAACAAAACTGGCTGCTTCAGAACGATGGTGTCGAACTATTGTTTGTCTTTGTTTACACATTTTTTCCCTTATTTACACAGATGTTTCTTGTTTACACAGATGTTTTCCTTTGTTTACACAGTTTTTCTCTTGTTTACATGGATATTTTACTTTGTTTACATGTTTACACAGATGTCTTCCTTTGTTTACACAGATGTTTCCCTTGTTTACACAGGTGTTTTCACTTGTTTACAGATGTTTCTTCTTGTTAAAGGTTACCAGCTGTAACCCTTAGCTCATTTCAAAGCTCAGTGAACCAGTGTGGTAATAAAGCAAGTGTTCCGAGTGTAGGTAATTATCCAGCTCAGCTATAGTAATTCAGTCAGTGGTGAACTTAGCAATCCCTAACTATCAGTCTGACAGTATTGGGAGACGGTAAAGTCGTAATAAGGGGTCATACAACGACTTAAATATGGAAGGCAATCAGATTCATTCTTTGGAAAGAGGAGGCAATCAGGTTCGATCCTTGGAAAGGGGAAGGCAATCAGGTTCATTCTTTGGAAAGAGGAGGCAATCAGGTTCGATCCTTGGAAAGGGAAAGGTAATCAGGTTCATTCTTTTGGAAAGAGGAGGCAATCAGGTTCAATCCTTGGAAAGGGGAAGGCAATCAGGTTCATTCTTTGGAAAGAGGAGGCAATCAGGTTCGATCCTTGGAAAGGGGAAGGCAATCAGGTTCATTCTTTGGAAAGAGGAGGCAATCAGGTTCGATCCTTGGAAAGGGGAAGGTAATCAGGTTCATTCTTTTGGAAAGAGGAGGCAATCAGGTTCGATCCTTGGAAAGAGGAAGGCAATCAGGTTCATTCTTTGGAAAGATGAGGCAATCAGGTTCGATCCTTGGAAAGGGGAAAGCAATCAGGTTCATTCTTTGGAAAGAGGAGGCAATCAGGTTCGATCCTTGGAAAGGGAAGTCAGTCAGATTTCCTTCACGAAAAGGGAGTCCATGAGATTTGAATCTTGGTAAAGGGAGAATAACTCACCACTCTAAAAGGATTCACGCTTCTAAATGCGGCGTTACGTCTTCATGATACGGAAATAACATGACTGGACAGCAACGCTAATCTATGGTCATGCTAAAATCCCTAAGTGAGACGGCGCTGATGTTTTTAACAGGTAAAAATGAGGAGAATTTAAACACAACGTCAGCTTGTGGTCTGTGCTGTTAATTATGTTAACGTTCTTGCTTTTGTTATTGTTGTTGTTACTGTTATTTTTCCTGTTATTGATAGTTCTGTGTTGTTGCTGTTCTTGCGGTTAGATTTTTCCTGCAGTTATTGCTCGTATTGCTGTTTTTGCTGTCATTTTTTCTCTCTTGCTGTTAATCTTCTTCTTGCTGTTACTGTTGTTAGTATTGTTCTGGCTGTTGCTACTGTTATTGTTTTTCTTGCTGTTGCTGCTTTTGATATTAAGATATTTTTCTTGTTGCTGCTGTTAATATTGTGTTTGCTGTTGCTCCTGCTATTAATATTATTCCTGCTTTTTTGTCTATTAATTTTCGTGCTATTGCTTTAGCTGCTAGTGCTGTTCCTACTGTTATTGTTATTCCAATAGTCGCTACTTTTGCTTTAGCTGCTATTGTTATTGCTACATTTCACCCACGGTGAAACTATTATACGACTTTTCACCCACAAATTTCACCCACAGTGGGGCCTTCATAAATCACCCACAGTGGGGCCTTCATAAATCACATGAAAAATCAAGAGGGCAAAACGTTGAAAAAACAAGCCTTTTTCCCCCCTTTCAGAGCTACAACGATAAGTGATAAGTCTCTCGCATTAAAACTTGCTTAAAAAGAAGACCTCGCCAAACACCCCGGGGTCTTTTATCGTTCAATTTATTAAACGTCATGAGCGCAGAATGAGACTCCTCTTTCAACTTTCTATTCCAAGAGGAGTTGGGAACCTGTTTGGTGCCATAAGATACCACTTATCTCCAAGTGGCCAGGAGGGAATGCAAAGGGGTTGTGGCAAAGGAGTAGTGACAAAGGGGTAGTGGCAAAGGGGTAGTGACAAAGGGGTAGTGGCAAACGGGTAGTGGCAAAGGGGTAATGGCAAAGAGGTAGTGGTAAGAGGGGTTGTAGCAAGAGGGTAGTAGCAAGGGGCTCCTAAACATTATTTCCTATTGTTTTTAGGAGAAACAAGTTAAATGACGACGTTTCGGTACGACTCGGACCACTGACTAATCTCACTGAATAACTCAGGTCGAAGTCGGACCGAAACGTCAATAGTTTTTTCCCGGTTTAGAAAGACACGTAAGCAAACACTAGGACATATTTATCAGAAAACGTTTCGGACCTTGATCACTTCAGAAGATGATCAAGACAGAGTAGCACTTCTCTCCAACGATTAGCGAGCTGAGTGGACCACACGGGTTTGTCGCTTCATATATGTGAATGTTTTTCTTTTCGAGTATTAAGCCCTTGAATATGCTGCTGTTTCTTCTTTTTCTTGAACATAGCAAAAAATACAACGTTTCGCCCACAAACTGATCACAAGAAAAGATCTGATACTCCATCTGTCTTTTTTTCCATCGTGTAGTATTTTATACTTAACTCCTCTTCCTTTCTTCTTCTTCATTTCCTTTTTCATCCTCTTTTTCATTTTCTTCTTCATTTCTCATCTTCATTTGTCTTCTTCATTTCTTCTTCTGCCTAAGATTCTTTGAGAGTAATGGACATTAGCACTGGATGAAAGACTATGGGACGACACGCCTCTGGAGTTAGGACACCATAGGTGATAAAAGTCTTGGAGTCAGGGCACCATGGGTGATGTACCTGGCAGATGTCCTAATTACGACACAGGTGATTCGATCATGTGTCACTATTGAGTAAGACCTATCATAAGACTGCCTGAAATGCCTAGGCATACCTAGGCATATTATTGGCCATCTTGTAATATCTACTTCATAAAGTGTATAAATAACATATGTACACCCCACTTTGTAATATCAGAAATAAAGAATTGAATTGAATTGAATCCTATAAAGCTCCTGTCTGAGATACCTGCTACCTGTTGCTGCCGTAAAATGTAGTAGTAGTAGTAGTAGTAGTAGTTTTCAAGTTTAGGTTGGATAAATGCATGAGTGAGAGGGGTTATATTTGAGTGGGACTTGCACATGAGTTAATAGATTTATCAAAGCTTATTGTTAGGGTAGCAGTTAAAGTGGGTTGAGCAAATATTCTGTTAGTGGGTTGGACTTGTGAAGGACCTGCCCAGTATGGGCCAACAGACTTACTAAAGTGTTCCTTCTTTCTTATTTTCTTAGTAGATAGGAACGGGACTAGAGAGAGAGAGAGAGAGAGAGATGATAGGGGTAGTAGGGACTCAGAGATCAGACTACGTCACTCTCATGTAAATACACGAGGGTCCAATGCATTTATATTGCGAATTAGAAAGTAATATTACGTACATCTCTTGGACACACTGCTGTCTCTCTCTCTCTCTTTCATTTAACTACCTTGGATACACCCGCAGTGTGTGGTTATTATATCTGAAGGGATGTAGTGGTCTAGGGTCGTCATGACTACAGGTACGGATAAAGACAAAGTTTCCAGAAAAAAACTTTTTATGTGGACAGAGTTTCGTACAAAACAGAGCTTGAAAAACCTCTATAATTATCGTTAAAAACCTCTATAATTATCGATATATCCAACAACTTCAACCAAAACAACGTCGTAAGCTCCTCTCTTATATATGCGGGTTATTTGTGTAAGTTCTTCATCGTTATCCCACATAACAACATACACACCCGCCAGTCCCGTGCAGGTCCTCATCAGATCCAACCTACCCAGCATTCTCCACCTGACTCCATCCTATAAATACTCACGTACTTTTCACCAGGTACATCTGTTTGTGACTTGATAAAGCCCTTTGTGTGGGCGAAACGCTGTCAATAGAGAATCACGTTATACTGCTTATGTGTTTAGTTTTTCATTTCGCTCTATGTAGAGGTTACAGTGTCTCACACTGACATTGAAGCCAATTCTCTTCCTCAGTCCTATACAAAGAAGAATGGTGAAGATCAGAAGGAGTTTGAGGTAATCAATATCTTCTCCATTCTTCCGTGTATAGGACTGATGAAGCCACTGTGTGGCGAAACGTTTCCTCAATAAATATACCTAAGTGTTGCACATGTGTCTTAATTTATCAACTTGACGGTTGTCTGAACCATTTGCCTACATACTGTGTATTGCCAGAAATGCACATGCATGCTAGTGGCTTTCCTCTGTTCTTAACAATATTCAATTACATGTAATTGGGTGTGAGTTGGACCTGACTAGCTTGTGCTACTAGGTCAGATGCCGTGCTCCTTTCTTAAGTGAATGTGACCTGACCTGACTTGGTTGGGGCATTGGCTTAAGCCGGTAGGAGACTTGGACCTGCCTCGCTTGGGCCAGTAGGCCTGCTGCAATGTTCCTTCTTTCTTATATTTATAATACACAAATAAAAAAAAATGTGTATTGAAAGTTACACTGGTTACAGACCGGGCCGCGGGGGCGATGACCCCCGGAACTCTCTCCAGGTAAACAAGAGCGAAACAGCGAGGGAAAAATAACCCAGGTTACGGGGCAAGCTTTTTTCTATGACACCGTTTCACCCTGTGTAGACCGAAACGTTATCCCAATAAAAACACGTTCCGCAACGTGGGTCTTTTATTGCCCACTATCCTCAGTGTCATTTGGATTCAAGGACGAAACACACACACCTTTAATTTGCAATTTTATTAAATACTCCATATGCAACGAACTGTTGTTGCAAAGCAACGCGGTTAATATTCCGAGGTACTGCAAGCAGCTAGTCACTAATGAAAACAACTATCCTAGCTCTTGTTTTGATCGAATATTTAGTATCACAAAAATATGAAGCAGAAATTATAAAAAAAAGCAATATTGAGCTAATCTTTAAGTTGCAAGGGAAGAATAGTCCGTTGACAATGACTCGTGTTGATGAGACACATGTGCAACAGTTAGGTGTCTATACTCTGACACGTTTCGCTTACACAGTAGGCTTCTTCAGTCAAGTCCATCACCCTTCAAGGGTAGATAAATTAGACACATATGCAACACTTGGGTATCTTTATTGAGGAAACGTTTCGCCACACAGTGGCTTCATCAGTCCAATAAAAAAGTAAAAAGTTGTAAAGAGAGGAGGAGTTTGAGGTAATCAGTCCCTCGGCCTGGAGTCGATGTGTACAGCATAGGGCAAAGGAAGTTGCTTATATACTGTAGACAGGTGAGGCGAAGCAGGAGGAGGCGGGGTCATAGTGGTACCATCCACTAGTCGAAGTAGGTCTTCGTCCAAAGGTTGGACTGATGAAGCCACTGTGTGGCGAAACGTTTCCTCAATAAAGATACCCAAGTGTTGCATATGTGTCTAATTTATCAACTTGTCGGTTCTCTGAACCATTCATCTACATCCTTCAAGTGTGATGAACTGATTACCTCGTCTTTGCATCTCTCCTTCTGCTGCCTCTGTACTCGACTGAAGAAGCCTACTGTGTAAGCGAAACGTGTCGGAATAAAGATACCAAACTGCTGGACATGTGTCTTACTTATCAACTTGTCGGTACTGTATACCATTATCATATTCAACTGGTGTTGGCTTGGCGGGCGAAACAGGTATGTGGAGAGAGTCACAGGAATTAACAGCCAGCCTTTTTGAGATCAACATTTCCCTCATTGCTTTTGTTTACAAGCCTCGTGATATATGATCTAGTGTGTCGCAATAGGATAGAGATTCCTCTACATTAACCCTGGTGGTGAAGCCAGACCATGATCTGGCTTACGAAGAAATACACACATAATAATAATAATAATAAATAATAATTATTATTATTATGATGTGTGTATTTCTTCGTAAGTCAGATCATGGTCTGGCTTACGAAGAAATAAATAATAATAATAATAATAATAATAATAATAATATTATTATTATTATTATTATTATTATTATTATTATACTTGCTTTCTAAACTGCAATATAAGGGAAATATCGAGCAAAATCTTCATAATACAGATGAAATAAAAAACCTTGAGCTTTCTTAGTTTTTTTTTATTTTTAGTTTTTTTTCAGTTATAGATGGGACTCCATCAATACAAAAACTTATGAACCATTTCTTAAAGTAGCGTTACATGCACACATCAAGCTTATACACTTACAAGACAAACGATAGTACGGGTGGGGTTAGAACTCATGGCAAGTAAGTTTCACAACTGGCTTGCCATGGGTTTTAACCCTACTCGTAACGTCGTTTACTATAAAAGACTATGTTTGAGAGGCCTCTTTTACCGCCTTGTCTTCATCACACAATCAGAAATTAATGTGTGCGTGTTTAAAGCGTCGCGTACAATCACAATTCACTCTGGAGGACAACTTTACCATAAATAAATATTAAATACACTTGTTCGTTAATTGTGAGTGATGCTGGTGACTGATGAACACAAGTTGTGTTAGTGTTGCACACGTCTCTTAATCTTAAACTAGTCGGTATTTTATGCAATTTTCAACGTTAATGATAGTACCTCATGACTCGAAAAATCGTAATGAGACGATTGGAAACAAGCAACGATACGGGCGGGGATTGAACTCTCGGTGGGTGAGTTCAATCCCCGCCCGTACCGTGGTTTATAGTGCCTCATCTCAGACGTACATGATATCGCGTCATTACTTTATGGGATATTGTGTGCATTCTCTAAATGTGAATTTATATCGTATCTCACGACTATATTCACGTTCCACGTCACGTCCCATGACCATATTCACGTCCTAAATCACGTCCACGTTCCGTCCCATGACTATATTCACGTCCCACGGCTATATTCATCTCTTTTTTTTCACAGTGAGGAGACCAGGTAGAGAAGAGCAGCTTAAGCATCGTTTGACACAACTATTTATGACTTCGTCAAACCAGGTGTGGAGACCAATATAAATAAACAAGGTATGAGAGATCTGAAGAAGAGAGTCGAAATTCAGAGTGGAATATCTGTTGGTGCAAAGACATACGGTGCGAAACAAGCGCTTTGTGTAAAGCTATATCAAGTCAATCAGTGAATTGATAAAAGTTCTGCGAAGTGCGAAACGTTGTCACCTATGTCTTGAAACTTGCGTCTTTGCTTTACTGCAGTCGTCTGTCTGTCTTTGTTTCGAGGTCTTTCCTCGTAATATGTGTATATGCAATTATCGACGTTTTGCCCTAGTCATCAAATACACGTAGACAAATAAAAAATAGAAAAATAAGCAACAAAAGGCAACCCCAAAAAACACAGGTAACCAATAATAAGATAAGATATATCTTTAAACTCCAAGGCACGAGATTCATTTCGCTATATTTGTTGACATGAAAGTTAAATTACACATTGCAGACACGCTTAACCGGTCATTAGTTGTGTGTGGATTACCCCTGTGATCACGCGGCATGATAACTGTCCTTCAGCTCAGGAACGGCATGATAACTGTGCTTCAAACCCGGCATTCCCACACTCAGCACCACCAGTGACCACATCTCAACAGGTTAAAGAAATATGTGGGTGAGAACGATTGGTTTCGAGAGAGACCTACCAGGTATGGACTATTAGGCTTGCGTCATTGTTCCTCTATTATTATGGGCCAGTAGGTCTGATGTAGTGCTCCTTCCTTCGTAAGTGGATGTGATTTGGACGTGACTTAGTCCAGTTGGTGACTTGAACCTGCCTAGCATGGGCCAGTAGGCCTGCTTCAGTGCTCCTTCTTTCTTAAGTTCTTATGTCCTCCTGCCTCGTATGGGCCAGTAGGCCTTCTGCAGTATTCCTCCATTCTTATGTTCTTATGTCAAGCTCTAAGCTACCACCATTTCCACCAAAAGCACCACCAATAACCACAACTCAGCTACCACCTCTCCCACACCAACCACTACTACCACAACCACAACCCCGTCTTGTACCTGATCGTAACTGAAAAAACAAACACGCGTGTATTATTTTTAAAATTGGCTTGGGATCAATACTATTACAGGGGGTAAATCATCTTTGATAGCTTTAAGGAGTAAATAGCTGGGAACATCACTAGTGAGGGAGGTGGGGTTAGATACCCTGGCCTCGGGTCTCGGGTAGGAGTGTACAAGTCTCTTGATAGCTAGTGTTACTGATGATAAACAATCTGCAACACTTCAGAATATTTTTTTTCTTATATTTTTTTATTAACACGTCGGCCATTTCCCACCAAGGCAGGGTGATCCGAAAAAAAAGAAACACTTTTATCATCATTCACTCCATCACTGTCTTGATTAAGACACATATGCAACAGTTGGGTATCTTTATTGTTGAAATATATCACCTACACGGTAGGCTTCTTCAGTCAAATATGGAGGTAGCAGCTGCCTCTGTATTTGACTAAAAAAGCCTACAGTGTAGGCGAAACGTTGCAGCTGGTTTTACTGAGTTTGGTAAGGTATGTAAAAGAAGAAAATTAAAAGTGAATATAAGAAAGAGTAAGGTGATGAGGATAACAATAAAATAGGTAACGAAAGATTGGATATCAGATTGGAGGGAGAGAGTATGGAGGAGGTGAATGTATTCAGATATTTGGGAATGGACATGAATCATAGAATTGACGAGGGAAAAAAGGTGAGTGGTGCACTGAGGAGTCTGTGGAGACAAAGAAATTTATCCATGGAAGCAAAGAGGGAAATGTATGAGAGTATAGTTATACCAACGCTCTTATATGGGTGTGAAGCATGGGTGGTGAATGTTGTAACAAGGAGAAGGCTGGAGGCAGTGGAGATGTCATGTCTGAGGGCAATGTGTGTTGAATATAATGCAGAGAATTCGTAGTTTGGAAATTAGGAGGAGGTGCGGGATTACCAAAACTATTATCCAGAGGGCCGAGGAGGGGTTGTTTGAGGTGGTTTGGACATGTAGAGAGGCTGGAACAAAACAGAATGACTTCGAGAGTGTATAAATCTGTAGTGGAGAGAAGGCAGGATAGGGGTCGGCCTAGGAAACGTTGGAGGGAGGGGGTAAAAGAGGTTTTGTGTGCAAGGGGCTTGGACTTCCAGCAAGCGTGCGTGAGCGTGTTAGATAGGAGCAAATGGAGACAAATGGTTTTTAGGACTTGATGTGCTGTTGGAGTATGAGCAATGTAACATTTATGAAGGGATTCAGGGAAACCGGCAGGTCGGACTTAAGTCCTGGAGATAGGAAGTACAGTGTCGGCACTCTGAAGGAGGGGTGTTAATGTTGCAGTTTTATAACTGTAGTGTAAGCATGCCTCTGACAAAAGAGTGATTGAGTGAATGATGGTGAAAGTTTTTCTTTTTCGGGGCCACCCTACCTCGGTGGGAAACGGCTGATGTGTTAATAAAAAATATATTTTTTTTATCGAAATAGAGTAATAAGACTGAAATATAACAGGCAAAGTGTATAGTAGAATAATTTTTAATGACGGGATAAACAGAAATCTTGATTGCGGAATAAAGTGGATCGAGGTGAAACGTTTGGATCAAGTGTTAGAATAGTACCTAGTTATGGGAAAGGAGCTGTTTATTGAATTCATGCAAATGGCAAAGGCATGTGAAAGGGAGGATAGGAAAGCTATGTGGCTGTTTTTACAAATGTGTGGAATAGTAAGGTGTTGAAGAGTATATAGGGTTTTAATAGTGATGCTCAGAGTGAGTTGTGTAGGAAAGAACGGGAATATTTTGTAGTATAGAACTGTGCTTTACACAGGGATGTGTTGCGTCACATTGGTTGTTTAATGTGTTTATGGATGGGTTGTAAAGTAAGACATGTTTGCAACACTTGGGTACCTTCATTGTCGAAACTTTTTGCCTACAAAACAGGTTTCTTCAGTCGAATATAGACGACTGTAGTAGTAGTAGTTTCGATGCAATTAGTCCGTCAGACTTGGTAAGAGGCGGTCCAGTGTTAAATTCGCCTGTAATCGACTGAAGAAGATTGTTGTCCAGGCAAAACATTTTGTCAGTAAAGATACCCAGGTGTTACACATGTATCTTATTGGTATCGAGTACCATCATAATTTGACGGGGTTGTTAGTTAATGCTAGAGCGTTACTTTGTTATTACTAGGGTATTAGAGATTTGGTCTTAAAATATAATGAATCTAATTCAAAGTTCTATTAAGGCTTCTGCCTCTAGCTAGTATAGTGCTGTTTGGAGATTCTAAGAAAAGCCACAGAAGTTTGTGGAAAAATCTAAGAATGAGTGTATCAAAAAGAGAAGATTAAAAACTAATGTGAGAAATCACGAATGCACAAGGATTTTCACTATTTTTTCACAGTGGTTGTTCTGCATATTGCAATATCACCTGTTTACTGTGATCTTATTGTAAAATTGAATTCTTGGAACAGCTCAATTAGGTCTCCCACATTGAATGTTGCTCTTTAAGAAATCCAGGAGGCGTAATAAAGGCAGACCAGCATCGAAGACTCCCCCTTAAAAGCAGCTTTTGAGGTTTCCCTAAGATTTACGATTCATAAAACCAGTTTGATATGATAATTTGATTTAACCTCCAGATATGTAAACACTGGAACGTGTGAATGACTGAGGTAAGAGGCGATCTCTCAGTTCCTTCACACACGCATTCAAATCCACATAAACACAGGAATTACTACTCCCCGCATGCAAACACGAAAACTCATACAACAAACAATCATTCAAGCAATCGCAAGTATGAGCACACAAAGACAAAACACACAAGCAATTGTAGGCAGGCACGCACATACAAATGCACACAAAGCACTTACATGCACATGCATGCAAGAACATACACTAGACACACACACAAACAAATATATGCAAAACATTCACACATGAAAACGCATGCAAGGACGTGAGCACAAAGCTCACTTATGTACACGCTAATAAGCATTTTCGAACACACGAAAATCTTCATTTCTGTACATGCATGAGCGCAGGTACACACACACACACACACACACACACACACACACACACACACACACACACGCCCCGATGGCACGGTGGCTAGCGCTCTTGCTTCACGCACGGAGGGCCCGGGTTCAATTCCCGGCGGGGCCGAAACATTTCGAAGTGTTTCGTTACACACACACACACACATACATACAACAGGCTTAGTGTCTAATAGACATGTGCCTAGGACAAAATGGTAACTAACATCTTTCTCATACCAGTGAGCGTCCACAAAGCTCACAGAGACAAAGAAATGAAAACATCAGCCAACACTAGCCTTCGTAGAGTCCATGGACACTACCAACGTCCTCACTCGCATCTAAACTAGCTATTTGTCCAATAATTAGTTACCCGTTCCTACTAACTAGCTACTTATGCTACCTGTTTATTTTAACTAGTTACACATGTTACCTATTTTTTCCCCAGCTAAACACCTGTACTATCCGTCTCTCCCAAATAGCTGTCTGCCAGTCACACATTACTAGATTACTATCACACTGTGCTAGCAATTCACTGATTCCATTTTCGAATCTTTTTAAGGGGTTAGTGTACATTACTAATTATGTTGAAAGAGCATGTAGACTTAACATATAATTCGCTTTAAAAGAAGAGGTAGTGTTAATTTCTAATTCAGTTTAAGAGACAGTGTTAATTTCTAATTCAGTTTAAGAGGCAGTGTTAATTTTTAACACGGCGTAGAGAGAGAAAACGTGCTGATTACTGTTTCGGTTTAGACAAGCTTCCGGTGTCTATTTTGCATACACTGTTTTGGTTTAGACAACCTTCCGGTGTCTATCTTGCATCTACTTTTTCGGTTAAGACAAGCTTCCGGTGTCTATCTTGCATCTACGATTTCGGTTAAGACAAGCTTCCGGTGTCTATCTTGCATCTACTTTTTCGGTTAAGACAAGCTTCCGGTGTCTATCTTGCATCTACTTTTTCGGTTAAGACAAGCTTCCGGTGTCTATCTTGCATCTACTTTTTCGGTTAAGACAAGCTTCCGGTGTCTATCTTGCATCTACTTTTTCGGTTAAGACAAGCTTCCGGTGTCTATCTTGCATCTACTTTTTCGGTTAAGACAAGCTTCCGGTGTCTATCTTGCATCTACGATTTCGGTTAAGACAAGCTTCCGGTGTCTATGTTGCATCTCCCCACCCGTCGTAAACACGTAACATAATCGCAGGTAGACGGTTCAAGGAAAAAGATATTCGAAGAGTGACTGAGTGACACGACTCGCCTCGTAAATACCATTGCAGAACTCTGCTTTACGAGTGAGCAACTTTTCCCTTGCTCGAGGCTTTACTGTGTTGCACATGTGTCTAATTTATGATAAAGTTACCTGTCCATTACAAGAGGAACTTGTACTTTATATTCCTCCTCCACTGCCACTATTTCCATTAGTCTTACTCCACCTATGCCAGCTGGTCTTCCACTACCACCACCTGTTCTTTCTCCAACACCATCTATGCTGAGCCTTATCCTTCAAACATCACCTAGAATGTAAGGAGTATGTTCATCCTTCACCTGGAATGTAAACATTGAGCTCCTCATTCTTCACCTGCAGTGAATGGAGTAACCTCCTTATCATTCACTTAAAATGTAAGGAGTAACGAGATCATGTTCATTACATGTAAGGAACTGGATGGTAACGTTAGAAACTGAGATAGACTTTCAGAAAGAGCGAGAGACGAGGCAAAAAAAAAGTAAGAGAGGAGTCAGAAAGAATAGAGAGAAGGCAGAAAGAGTAAGCGAGGAGGCATAAAGAATAAGAGAAAAGGCAGAAAGAATAAGAGAGAAGGCAGAAAGAGTAAGCGAGGAGGCAGAAAGAATAAGAGAGAAGGCAGAAAGAGTAAGCGAGGAGGCAGAAAGAATAAGAGAGAAGGCAGAAAGAGTAAGCGAGGAGGCAGAAAGAATAAGAGAGAAGGCAGAAAGAGTAAGCGAGGAGGCAGAAAGAATAAGAGAGAAGGCAGAAAGAGTAAGCGAGGAGGCAGAAAGAATAAGAGAGAAGGCAGAAAGAGTAAGCGAGGAGGCAGAAAAAATAAGAGAAGAGACAGAGAGAGTAAAAGGACGAGGTAGTAGAGAGGGGTTCAGTGGGTGTATGGGGAAGAAGATAAAATTAGAGATAAACACCTTGTTAACATTATTTATGAGATGGAAGTGAGTAGTGGGGATGAGACTGATGCTGGCACCACGGTGTCATGCTGACTGATGCTGGCACCACGGTGTCATGCTGACTGATGCTGGCACCACGGTGTCATGCTGACTGATGCTGCCACCAAGGTGTCGTACTTGACTGATGCTGCCACCACGGTGTCATGCTGACTGATGCTGCCACCACGGTGTCGTACTTGACAGATGCTGCCACCACGGTGTCATGCTGACTGATGCTGCCACCACGGTGTCGTACTTGACTGATGCTGCCACCACGGTGTCGTACTTGACTGATGCTGCCACCACGGTGTCGTACTTGACTGATGCTGCCACCACGGTGTCATGCTGACTGATGCTGCCACCACGGTGTCGTACTTGACTGATGCTGCCACCACGGTGTCATGCTGACTGATGCTGCCACCACGGTGTCGTACTTGACTGATGCTGCCACCACCGTGTCGTACTTGACTGATGCTGCCACCACGGTGTCGTACTTGACTGATGCTGCCACCACGGTGTCATGCTGACTGATGCTGCCACCACGGTGTCGTACTTGACTGATGCTGCCGCCACGGTGTCATACTGACTGATGCTGCCACCACCGTGTCGTACTTGACTGATGCTGCCGCCACGGTGTCATACTGACTGATACTGTCACCCCGATACGGTACTTGTCTGATGGTGAGAGATTCTGTTGGTGTCACGGTGCCGTGCTTGTTTAATGGCCCGAGCTACTGCTACTGCTGCCACGGTACCGTGCTGCTTGCATGATGCTGCCACCACCTTGCAGTACTTGTCTGATGGTCAGAGATCCTGTTGCTGTCACGGTGCCGTGCTTGTTTAATGATCCTAGGCTACTACTGCCACGGTACCGTGTTTGCATAATGCACCACTTACATTCTACTACCACTGTTATGCGATGACATACTCGAGGTCAATAGAATACTTTTTATCCCAAAAGACTCCAGATATACTTTGAAATATACGCCTTAAAATATACGCCCTGAATTATACTTGAAATATATTCCTTGAAATATACGCCTTCGAATATATACCTTGAAATATACTCCTTGGAACATATACCTTGAAATATACTCCTTGACATATGATCCTTGGAATATACTTCTTGAAATATACTCCTTGGATTATATACCTTGAAATATACTCCTTGGGACATATACCTTGAAATATACTCCTTGGAATATATTCCTTGAAATTATTTTGAAATATATATCTTAAAATATACTCCTTGAAATATACCCGTCAGTTTTTAAGATTTTTCTTATTTTTTCTTAAAATAGGAGAAAAATAATTGACATGGTGAATTAAATATTACTTTCATACGACTTTTAAAATATATTAAAGTTTCCTGTGATACTGGATTAAAAAAATATATTTTGTCCACACGCAGAAAAAACACGCAGAAAAAACACCAAACACACAATACACGCAACAAAAAAAACAAACACAAGACACAAAAAACACACACAATACAACACACAACATACAAAAAACACTCACAAACACAAGACACAAACACACAAAAACCAAACACAGAAGACACAAACACACAAAAAACAAACACACAAGACATAAAACACGACACACAAAAACACACCAAACACACGAGACACGCAACACACAAAATACAGAAACACATACAAACAACACACACACAACACAAAACAGCGCAGGTCATAATTATAACAACGTTTCGCTCCATTGGAACTTTAAAAGATAAAATTCCCTTCGAACGAAACGTTATAAAAAAAGACTTACGTTACATTTTTACACTTATTTTACGGGAGTAAATTAGACTACAATGTCATAGTGAGTGTTTGCAAGTGTCACACCTGCTAGGTGTAGCACTTACACCTGCTAGGTGTGGCACTTACACCAGCTAGGTGTGGCACTTACACCAGCTAGGTGTGGCATTTACACCAGCTAGGTGTGGCCCACCAGCTAGGTGGCACTTACACCAGCTAGGTGTGGCACTTACACCAGCTAGGTGTGGCACTTACACCAGCTAGGTGTGGCACTTACACCAGCTAGGTGTGGCACTTACACCAGCTAGGTGTGGCATTTACACCAGCTAGGTGTGGCATTTACACCAGCTAGGTGTGGCACTTACACCAGCTAGGTATGGCATTTACACCAGCTAGGTGTGGCTCTTACACCAGCTAGGTGTGGCTCTTACACCAGCTAGGTCTGGCTCTTACACACGAACATAAATAACCACTGCCTTTAAGAGAGGTAAGAAAATTAATTACACAATGACAAATGAAAATCATGAAAATGTAAAAGTGGGGATGATTCGCCAACTATCAGCAAGTATTGTACAGCCAACGACACGTTGCTAAGAGTGGTGGAACACACAGGTGGTGGGAGGAACAACAACGGTAATGGGAGGAACAACAACGGTAATGGGAGGAACAACAACGGTAATGGGAGGAACAACAACGGTAATGGGAGGAACAACAACGGTAATGGGAGGAACAACAACGGTAATGGGAGGAACAACAACGGTAATGGGAGGAACAACAACGGTAATGGGAGGAACTAAGAGCTAAGACGATGGAGGTAAACATGCTGACAAGACAAAAAAATTGCGCAGTAAACAGACAAATAAAAACAATGCAACAACACGCGCGGAAAGTGCACACGCACACACACACACACACACACGAAGGTCCCTGGGATCACACCTTCATAAGTGTGACTTGGCACTTTCTGCCTTCGTGGGAGCCAGGGGGCGCATGACACTCACCCTTATGGTATAATACAATACGAGCTAGAATCCTTCGTGTGGACATTGGAAAAATTAACTAGGGAATCTTTATTGTGTGTGTGTGTGTGTGTGTGTGTACTCACCTAATTGTGGTTGCAGGGGTCGAGACTCAGCTCCTGGCCCCGCCTCTGCACTGTCCGCTACTGGATCTCTGCTCTCCCTGCTCCATGAGCTTTATCATACCTTGTCTTAAAACTATGTATGGTTCCCGCCTCCACTATATCGTTTGTTAAACTATTCCACTTCCTAACTACTCTATGGCTGAAGAATTGCTTCCTAACATCGTGTGTGTGTGTGTGTGTGTTTGTTTTCAACAACTTGTATTGTACTGACTGACCCATACGGTTTTACAATTTTACAATTTATATCAATTTAATACAAATAGTGAATCTCTGAGCTATTGAGAAAGGCAGTCATAAAAAAATGTTCTTTCGGTAATCCATATATCGTATCCCTAGGACAATATTAAATTATATGAAACAATTAATCATTTAAAGAAATCATGTTTCAGGTGTCATGGAAAAGCAACCTAAGAAGGCATTAGGTACAACGATACCGTCAATGCAGATAAACACAAGTGCATATACTTAAATACGTTTCGGTCCTGGGCCCTTGTCCAGTCATTCGGAGGGCAGAAACGTCCTCCAATAAACGTCTCTCTCTACATCTATACGAACATGTGAAGTGAGTAGCGCTGGAGCAGGTCTACTGACCTGAATGGCTGTGGAGACTTTTAATAAATCCTCAGTTCTGTCAACACAACCCAATCTAGCTTTTACGCACAAGAACACCTAGAACACTATTTGTTTTCCCTTACTTGTTTGACTTGTGTTGGGGACAGCTGTATCACCGTACCTGAAACACATGACAGACACACGTAAACACATTATCATCTTGACATTATGTTATTAATATTATAGAAAACCGACAACTTTATCTCTCAGTCCACAGCAGGATTCGAACCTGCGAAAGTACTGTGTACGTTGATACAGAGTGTACAGGTTCGAATCCTGCTGTGGACTGAGAGATATTGGTTGTTAAAAAGTTCGCTCGTTTGCGAACTGTTACTTTATTACCGAAACTTTCGCTTGTACAAAAGACTTCTTCAGTAGATTACAAAGATGATTATAACATTAGCCATAATGTAAGAGGTAGAGGGGCAATTTTGTGATGTTCAATCTCTCATCCTTAGAGCTGGTGATGAGCACCGTAGCACATCTGAATACACTCCAGAATGACTAGTCACACGTTCGCACATACCCTGTGATGTAGATGAATGGTTCAGAGAACCGACAAGTTATAAATTAGACACATATGCAACACTTGGGTATCTTTATTGAGGAAACGTTTCGCCACACAGTGGCTTCATCAGTCCAATAAAAAAGTAAAAAGTTGTAAAGAGAGGAGGAGTTTGAGGTAATCAGTCCCTCGGCCTGGAGTCGATGTGTACAGCATAGGGCAAAGGAAGTTTCTTATATACTGTAGACAGGTGAGGCGAAGCAGGAGGAGGCGGGGTCATAGTGGTACCATCCACTAGTCGAAGTAGGTCTTCGTCCAAAGGTTGGACTGATGAAGCCACTGTGTGGCGAAACGTTTCCTCAATAAAGATACCCAAGTGTTGCATATGTGTCTAATTTATAGACCCTGTGATGACTAGGCTCACCTCTCAGCACTTCGACGAAGATAACACGAGCCTCATGTTGCCTTTACTGTAAGACTCTGAACGTGGAGCTGAATCCAAATAAGTTATTTATTGAGTGGTATACACTTTCAATATATATATATATATATATATATATATATATATATATATATATATATATATATATATATATATATATATATATATATATATATATAATATCCTGTGTGTACCAATCAATAAATAATTTGTTTGGGTTAAACTCCACTGAGAGGTGTATTTATTTCTCTCAGTATATATGCTGAGATTTAATCCCTATTTTAGGGATTGAAATATTTTTAAACCCCATTAATCAACCAAGACATTTTCACGGAGTGAAGGGAGAGAAGATGTAAAAGCGGGTCATTACTGTTTCAGCAGGAGCTGGTCATTACTGTTTCAGGAGCTGGTCATTACTGTTTCAGCAGGAGCTGGTCATTACTGTTTCAGCAGGAGCTGGTCATTACTGTTTCAGCAGGAGCTGGTCATTACTGTTTCAGCAGGAGCTGGTCATTACTGTTTCAGCAGGAGCTGGTCATTACTGTTTCAGCAGGAGCTGGTCATTACTGTTTCAGCAGGAGCTGGTCATTACTGTTTCAGCATGAGCTGGTCATTACTGTTTCAGCAGGAGCTGGTCATTACTGTTTCAGCAGGAGCTGGTCATTACTGTTTCAGCAGGAGCTGGTCATTACTGTTTCAGCAGGAGCTGGTCATTACTGTTTCAGCAGGAGCTGGTCATTACTGTTTCAGCAGGAGCTGGTCATTACTGTTTCAGCAGGAGCTGGTCATTACTGTTTCAACAGGAGCTGGTCATTACTGTTTCAGCAGGAGCTGGTCATTACTGTTTCAGCAGGAGCTGGTCATTACTGTTTCAGCAGGAGCTGGTCATTACTGTTTCAGCAGGAGCTGGTCATTACTGTTTCAGCAGGAGCTGGTCATTACTGTTTCAGCAGGAGCTGGTCATTACTGTTTCAGCAGGAGCTGGTCATTACTGTTTCAGCAGGAGCTGGTCATTACGGTTTCAGCAGGAGCTGGTCATTACTGTTTCAGCAGGAGCTGGTCATTACTGTTTCAGCAGGAGCTGGTCATTAGTTTCAGCAGGAGCTGGTCATTACTGTTTCAGCAGGAGCTGGTCATTACTGTTTCAGCAGGAGCTGGTCATTACTGTTTCAGCAGGACGTGTCTTTATAAAATTGACCAGAGTGTATTGGGCACATACCAAGAATAGGAAGAACATTACCTAAGCTGCAGTACACTAGCGCTGACAACTGGACGCCCGTCCACCACTTCGGGTACTCTCCCGGGAACACGTAATGGAACGTCCACCACTTCGGGTACTCTCCCGGGAACACGTAATGGAACGTCCACCACTTCGGGTACTCTCCCGGGAACACGTAATGGAACGTCCACCACTTCGGGTACTCTCCCGGGAACCCGTAATGGAACGTCCACCACTTCGGGTACTCTCCCTGGAACACGTAATGGAACGTCCACCACTTCGGGTACTCTCCCGGGAACACGTAATGGAACGTCCACCACTTCGGGTACTCTCCCGGGAACACGTAATGGAACGTCCACCACTTCGGGTACTCTCCTGGGAACACGTAATGGAACGTCCACCACTTCGGGTACTCTCCCTGGAACACGTAATGGAACGTCCACCACTTCGGGTACTCTCCCTGGAACACGTAATGGAACGTCCACCACTTCGGGTACTCTCCCGGGAACACGTAATGGAACGTCCACCACTTCGGGTACTCTCCCGGGAACACGTAATGGTACGTCCACCACTTCGGGTACTCTCCCGGGAACACGTAATGGAACGTCCACCACTTCGGGTACTCTCCCTGGAACACGTAATGGAACGTCCACCACTTCGGGTACTCTCCCGGGAACACGTAATGGAACGTCCACCACTTCGGGTACTCTCCCTGGAACACGTAATGGAACGTCCACCACTTCGGGTACTCTCCCGGGAACACGTAATGGAACGTCCACCACTTCGGGTACTCTCCGGGAACACGTAATGGAACGTCCACCACTTCGGGTACTCTCCTGGAACACGTAATGGAACGTCCACCACTTCGGGTACTCTCCCTGGAACACGTAATGGTACGTCCACCACTTCGGGTACTCTCCGGGAACACGTAATGGAACGTCCACCACTTCGGGTACTCTCCGGGAACACGTAATGGAACGTCCACCACTTCGGGTACTCTCCTGGAACACGTAATGGTACGTCCACCACTTCGGGTACTCTCCCGGGAACACGTAATGGAACGTCCACCACTTCGGGTACTCTCCCCGGGGAAACCCCTAATGGAACGTCCACCACTTCGGGTACTCTCCCTGGAACACGTAATGGTACGTCCACCACTTCGGGTACTCTCCCGGGAACACGTAATGGTACGTCCACCACTTCGGGTACTCTCCCGGGAACCCGTAATGGAACGTCCACCACTTCGGGTACTCTCCCTGGAACACGTAATGGTACGTCCACCACTTCGGGTACTCTCCCGGGAACACGTAATGGAACGTCCACCACTTCGGGTACTCTCCTGGAACACGTAATGGAACGTCCACCACTTCGGGTACTCTCCCGGGAACACGTAATGGAACGTCCACCACTTCGGGTACTCTCCCGGGAACACGTAATGGAACGTCCACCACTTCGGGTACTCTCCCTGGAACACGTAATGGAACGTCCACCACTTCGGGTACTCTCCCGGGAACACGTAATGGAACGTCCACCACTTCGGGTACTCTCCCGGGAACACGTAATGGTACGTCCACCACTTCGGGTACTCTCCCGGGAACACGTAATGGAATAAAACTCGTGTAATTATACGACTGAGAGCGATACAGAACTTGGAGGTAAAAATATTAATCGTCAAAATCAAAATCTATATTTCTAAGAAGCAAACACTAAAGGCACAATGACCCAGTATCCATTAGATTTGGCTACGGTTTAGATACAATGCATTTGCATGCTCAAAAGTCAGCGTTAAACCCGTAGGGGCCGATACGACACCTAAAGAATGGTTGATAGCCAGGTTTGACCCATGGGCTGGGTAGCTCCAATATCCCTGAATCAAGAGCTGCCAGCCAAACAACTTAAAATGAAGGAAGACCTCAACGCTGGTTCAGTCCTTCAGGCTGCCTTCTAACCGTCTAGTTAGATTTATGTTAGAATCTACAACAGCCAATTATATGATAATTATGGATGGTAAAAACCTAGACACTTGTTATTACACACTTGTTATGTTACGCTGGTCTAACACCAGGGTGTAGCAGACAGGAAACTTTTGTAAATGAAAAGTGGTGTAGACTACAGGAACACTGAAAAGCTGTAAACTTCATCACTATAATTCATGTGGTAAAACACACACACACACCTGACAACACTGGAGGACAGGAGGGTTATGGGAGACATGATAACGACATACAAAATACTGCGTGGAATAGATAAGGTGGACAGAGACAGGATGTTCCAGAGAGGGGACACAGAAACATTGGGTCACAATTGAAGACTCAGACGAGTCAAAGGGATGTTAGGAAGTATTTCTTCAGTTATAGAGTTGTCAGGAAGTGGAATAGTATAGCAAGTGATGTAGTGGAGGCGGGAACCATACACAGCTTTAAGACGAGGTATGATAAAGCTCATGGAGCAGGGGGAGAGAGGACCTAGTAGCGGTCAGTGAAGAGGCGGGGCCAGGGGCTAAGTATCGACCCCTGCAACCACAATTAGGTGAGTACACACACACAGAGTGCATAGTTAGAAGCCACAAGGTTGTCAGGAAACATTTTATCAGCCTATGAGTGGTTAAAAAATGGAAGTGAACAATGGCATAGTTGAAATGGGCTCCACACAAGAGTTAACAGATATGATAAAGTATATCACGTCATTTGGTGGTGAATTAAGAGTCGAGACCAGGAGCTGCAGCTCATTTCCTGCAAACTCAAATAGGCAATTATGAAATGACGATACAGGGTTTTAAGGGTAAGTACGACGGGACGCAAGAGGCAGGAAACTGGTGAAACTGCTAGTGTGTATGCATCTTTTTTTTAATGATATTCTAGCATTTTCAGAATACTTCGTCTGTACCGCTGAAGTTAAAATATTTTGGTTAAAATTCCATTATTTTGGAGTAACAATGCCTAATGTTATCGATTTTCTTTTTCCTTTAATATGATTTGATATGTTGGTTCTCAGCCAGGAGCTGAGAACCAACATGATGACTCACGAAATGGAAATAACTCGATTGGAAATTAACCTAATCTAAACTTAACCAACCTTACCTAACCTAATTTAACCTAACCTTAACCGTTACCTAACCTAATTTAACCTAACCTTAACCGTTACCTAACCTAACCTTAACCGTTACCTAACCTGACCTTACCTAAACTTTACCTAACCTAACCTTATCTTACCTTACCTAACCTTATCTAACCTAACGTAACCGACCCCCGCAACCTCTGGTAAGCAATGCTCTGAGAATGACTCGGTAACCGGCACCCGCTGCCGGCTCTCACCATGACGATATCACCACCAACTTGAGGAAGAAGCACACAGCCAGGGATTCCTGGCAACCCCCGGGTGACGTGCGGTGGAGGTAATCAACCAACTATTAATCTTTCAATCTCAATTAGACGCAATCCCATTGAGAGAATTCTTGTCATCGATCACAGTTAATGCCCTATAGCCAGTTCATGCTTGGTATCGTGTATCTGTGAGCTGTATCTTGAAGATCGACTACTACTAGGTGTGTGTGTGTGTGTGTGTGTGTGTGTGTGTGTGTTTTATTTACATTTTTTTACACTGAGGCTGTAAAATATGAGGATGTTTTTACAGCGAGATGTTAGCCGAATAGTTTAGTAATTCCTGTCAGGCGTCTATTATTATAATGAGTTGATCATAAAATATTGCCATGATTTATACTTATTTCATCGAGTAAATAAATTATGCCACATGCTATTATATGCAAGGAGATTCCTCATAGCAGTTTCTCTCTCTCTCTCTCTCTCTTTCTCTCTCTCTATCTCTCTCTCTTTTACACAGAGTTTTACAAGGCTTGGGGAAGGATTCCTAACTTTATTTACAAGCTAAGAGCTGTTACCTACATCAGCTCATTTGATATCCTTTTTATTGTTATGAGACATACAAATATGGAACAGGATGAAGTCAGAGCCATCTGTGGGCCAGTAATTTCATTTGATCAAGTGACTTTATTTCGTTTATATTACGCTGTACGCTCTCTGTCGAATAGTTAAGATAGAAACAGTACTAATTAAGCAAGGGTAGTTGTAGCCCATATCTCCCATCCACTTCTATCTCGCCTGTAAATTCCATGCCCTTTTTCAAAATGGTAGGGTGTTTTATTCATGCCGGCAGTGGCCGGAGGGAGAGCAGGGTGGGAAGAGAGCCTTTTTTTTTTTTATCCTCGACTCAAACACTTAGATAATATACTGCAGCTCCTAATCCAGATACACGTAGATAGTTCTTCCCAGCAGATAACCTCGGTGTGGACTCGCAAGTCCTCTGCTATCTGTTTTTCCAATGTACTCTTATGTACTTGATGTATTCTTATGTACTTGATGTACTCTTATGTGTATATGGTGTCTCGTCTTCAGTGTGTGCGTCTTTCCAGTCATAGCTAGGTCATTATCCATACATAAATCCCGTTATGACACTGGACCTACTTTGTATGTGTGTGAGAGTTCTCAACCAAGTTGTAGAGAAGTCAGAGTATTTACGAGAGGAGGGGAGCAATACCCTGGCTATTTAAGCGGTCACCAATATAAAGCTAGCCACAGTCATCTGCATGAGCGATAAACTATTGAAACTGCTCACACGTTTGTCTCGCCTCGCAAGCAAAGAGAATCGAATCCTTTTAACCTTAAACACTCACAAGCACACACATATATACACACATTCTCTCTTACACACACACTCCCTCTTACACACACCACACACACACTCCCTCTTACACACACCACACACACACTCCCTCTTACACACACCACACACACACAAACACACTTTCACACACCACACACACACACCCTCTCTCTTTTTTACACACACACACATACACCCTCTCTCTCAACACACACATACACATTCTCTCACACACACACATTCTCTCACACACACACATACACATTCTCTCACACACACAGACACACACACACACACACACGTATTCGCTCACAAAAGTAGAACATGCTCTCAAAAGCTCATAAAAGGAAGGGTGATAAAAGAAGAGGGGAGAAATGGCAGTGAGCAGAAGCAATGCCCTAATGCAGTAGAGTTTACAGTGTGTTTGGCAGCTGCAAGAGCAACTTGCATATCGTCTCTATCCTTCCCGGCGGCCACAAACCCACCAATTATCTCTTTAACACTCGACCCAGCGATAATAGCTCCCAATATCGCGGCGCGATCGCAGAAGCTTGCTTATTACCTCCCGCGCCGACTAATATTATTTATCAATCATGAGGGAAATTTCACGTAACGATATACCACAGAGTCTTACACCAAAGGCGCGTTATAAAATATCTACTCCTTTAAGCATTAAGCTATGTTAAATCTTTAAACCCCGTTACGCGTTCGCGATCAGCTGATAATTGTCAAAAACATGGCCTGTGATTAATTCCCGTTTTCTTCCTGACAGGATAATCGCTTCTGAGGGAGAAACTGCTGAAGATTTCGTCCTAGTTTACATCTGATCTCCGGTAGGACCCTCGCACTTACGGCCTTGAGCTACAGAGGTCATAATTGTCTCATCCTCAATTCCACACACAAATATGACCTGTAGATTTCGTAATCACATACCAAACCACTTCTGATATAGGGAAGTCATAACAAGAGTTAACGGTTATGGCTCTTGTTATCAGTGGTTTATTGCAATCCCATTATTTTGGTAGCGTTTCATAAGAGGTAATTATACCCGATGATCACCTCCTTCAGTACTCTATATTTCCAAGTAGTTATTGCACCAATCATGATCGCAACAAGTGTGTGCAACAAGATAATGGTCGTCATGGTATTCCTGAATCACAAACGTTAGTTAATTGCCAAGCATGGATCACATTATCAAGGCGATAACTAGCTAACCTGTGTTTCAACCATCTACCTTAAGGCTGTACTTGCGCTCACTCCACTTGCCTCATTTTTGTACCTTTGTTGACTCCACGTGCCTCACCTCTATCCCTGTGCTGACATCACTTAACCTCTTTACCTGCGAAGCCGATCAGAAGAGACATACTTAAGTTATTTTAAGAAAAAATAGACATATTAAAATAGGTAAATTGACACCTGTGTCCTAAGTAGGACGCACCAGTGTCGAAAACTTCAAGCCGACCAGAAGAGGCTTTCTCAGGTTATCCCACGATAGCCAAAATAGGGAAATCTCTCTCTAAAATTAACCAGAGAGCTGCACATGCAAACAATTGCATGATTCTCTCCCTAGTGCAGAACACAAGCGTAGAAAATTTAAAGGAAATTAAGTGAAGATTTCTCAACTTTCAAACGAAAACCATTAAGGAAGAAAATTCAGGGATACCAATTAAAGGTATCTTTTTTGGGATCTCATAAGAATGCTGTAAATGTAAAAATTACTCGTTTAAGATTTGGATTATATGCTACAGCATGCAATAAGATCACAGTAAACAAGTGATATCACAATATGCAAAATAACCACAGTGAAAAAATAGTGAAATTCCAAGCGCTTTCATGATTTATCACGTGATCAAAGCATAGTAAAATTAATAGGACAACAGAAGACTTATGTTAGGTCATATCTCAGCTTTATAAGTCTTCTGTTATTCTATTATTTTTTACTATTCACTGATAATGTGAGAAATCACGAAAGCACTTAGAACTTCACTATTTTTTTCGCTGTGATTATTTTGCATGTTACAACATGTCTGTGACAAAACTGTGACAGATTTGAGAGTCTTTTGATTCTAGCGTCCCAGCCTGGTACCAGGACCTTGCCATGGTGACCACATGTTCAGACTATACTAGTATAAATGACTAAACACTGTCATATATATTTCAGGGCCCAATTTGCTTATAGCTGTACCACATACAAAAACAGACTAATATATCGTCGTGAGAGCACCCGAGACTCAAGGAAATGCGTACACATCACTCACTTTTACTCTTCATCCTCTGTTTAACCCAGACCTGCGCTGCTCAACTTCAATTATACGATTTGTAGTCATGAGTAAGCACTCATTTATTACTGTCTGTCTACTGCCTGACCCTGGCTCCCGCTGGGAGCCAGGCCTTTGCTGCCACATGGCTCGTCAGGCTGTCCAACGCTTCACACAGCAGCAGCAGACAGGACGTGGCCACCACCAGGTCTGATTTGCAACCAGATTAGTCCCAGAGTTGCTGGGTGGGAATTATGAAGCCAAAATAAAGAACTTGAACTTGACCACTCTGCAATAAAGAAAGAATGAAGGAAACGTAATTACAATGTACAATGTAATGTATTTCGACAAAATGTTTAAAATATGCGAACCAGGAACAATGAAGCATAGATGTAAGAGAGAGAGAAATATTTCATAGGAAAATTCGGAAGTACTTTCTTACTTTCCCTGTATTAAGAAAGTAGAATTAACTGAACGAGGAATTGGTTGAGAAGAGCTTCCTGTACTGCTTTAGGACAGTTTAGTTTCAGTCTTCCCAAAATGCTCTGTATAACTATGGTCTTTTCAAAATATACGAAATATCACCTTATTTACAGAGTGGAGAGGATCTGAACCCATGATAAGCCAGTCCTAAAAGTAGAAGAGTAATTATGGTAAATCCTAAGAGACCAGAAATCACAAGGGAAGATTCTCTTCGTTAGCAAATACAAAATTGGTGAATAAACAACACAATGTTCAATGTTTACCACACGTTGATGTTTTGCCCCACGTTTCAGCTGCATTCTCTTTGCCCTAATTTATTTTGCACGTCGCGAACGTTCCTCCATAAACATGAACTCTTGGGTAGTATTTCCTCGTATGCATGGCCAAATCTTGCTCATGTGCCTTTTTTAACTTGTATCTCAGTGTATATATATACACACCGTGAGGTGGGTATCAGTGTACATACGCCAAAGTGTGTATTTCTGTGTTTATACTCAGAGATATCTCTCAGTGAACATATATATATATATATATATATATATACCGAGAGGTGTCTCTCTCAGTATATTTATATACTGAGAGAGACAAACACTGAGAAGTGTATGCATCTCAGTGTTTGTACATATACTATTACAACCTCAGGTTCAATGGCCTGTTAACCTGAGTGTAAAGGAAGCTTGGAGCAAAGAAACACAGTAGAAGATGTATTGAAATTGTATTTCTTCAAAAATCAGCTAGATTAATTCCAAACTTTTATCTTTTCCTTCACCAAGTAATTGTGATTATATAAGACTTTTGTCTTTTCCTTCACCAAGTATAACAAAGTGATATTTACACCTATGTACACTATATACAAAGGAGTAGTGTTTAGTGCACGCCACAGTTGTCTAGGCTAAGCAGCAGCCAAAAGACAGACAACTTTCCACAACCAGCTCTATGCAGGAATTCCAATGACAAACTGCGAGTGGTAACCACGTCACCTTTTGTCATTGTTAAACTCGCATTTAATTGGCTGAACCGAGTCGTTGATTTGATGATGGGGCCCTCATCACCAAACCCTTAACGATGGTTCGCTGGTTGGAGGGGAGCCTATGTGGGTGTGTTAACATGCTCCGAATAAAGGTTACATACTCTTTGCATGCAACATATACCAAGAGTTCACTCTATTCCCTTCTTTAAGGGTTAAAGTACTCTTGCATGTCAGTGTACATGCAAATCGCATATAGTCGATACGCTGTGTAATTCTACCAGTATAGATGTTCATGAAGCGGTGAAGGAGAGACTCAGAGATGATAGTTGGTGTTGGTGATTTACTGTGGCAGGGATGGTGATACACGTCTCCCTCCTGTCTCCTGACTACACACCAGCAGACTCTAATTGTTCAATGTGGTTGGTGCTGGGGACAACGGTGGTGACACTGATAGCGGAGAAGAAGGAAGTCAGTGCAGTGGTCAAAGTGATTGTGGTGGTGACTGTGGTGGTGATTGTGGTGGGGACTGTGGTGGGGACCGTAATAAAGGTGGAGGTCACTTTTCAAATGACCATCGCCGCTCTTGCTGTTATTGTTTCTGTTTTTTCTAGTAACTGATGCTGCTGCTGTTACATTTGCTGGTGAAATTACCTGCTGTTATGATACGGTGTCAGAGAATGGTGCCATTGTTGCTGCTATTACCGTAGTTTCTGCTGTTATTACTGCCGAAGCAAGTTTCGCTGCTGGCACTGAGTGAATTTTAACTTCTGTTGATATACTACTGTTTCTTCTGTTGACACTGTTGCTACTTCTGTTGAGATCACAATGTTCGCATTCCTATTGTTGTTGTTGCTGCTGCTGTTACAACTGCTGCTGCTGCTGCTGTTACAACTGCTGCTGCTACTGGTTATTATGATTCTGCTCCTTCAATAAATGAATATGATAATGACGATCATTTCGCTGACGATAAATATAATAAAGACTGCACTCACTATCCATATGCAAATTACACCTGACAGATAGTGAAGGTGATGACACAGCTCATGTTGACTGATGTTGAGGGTGATTAAGATGATCAAGGCACTCACTACTTTCACTGTCGTGCACATGATAGTGTTGATGATCTTGACGATTGATGACGTTGATGATGAAGCCATCAGAAGCCGCGACAAAACTGAACAACAAATACATGATAAAAATCATTCATTTCTGAAAATCTTTCATCTGAACATTTTTTTAGCTAAACCCTTGTGGGTGCCATTTCAGACAAACCATGGTGAAGGCTCGATCCTCCGTTCACCATTACGAAAAGTGGAGATAATTTTGCTTGTTTTACATAAACAACTCTCTGTTTTTGTTGTTGTTTTATTGCATTTAAAAAAAAAAACACTAGAACCTCTTTGATATTCAGCGCCCTAAATATAGTCTGTTTTTAACATATAAGAAATTTACACTACCAGTTTGTTGCTGTCGTGACCAGTTCACCTTCACATTAAACAATCACAAAGAAAGTAAAACTCTTCAAATTTTATTGTTCACATTCCGCAATCCATGTTCATAAAACATTAAATGTTATTTTCCAGGAGCGTGAGCGAATTTTTAGTCGAAAAGGAAAGTATCCCTGCCATTTATGCCGAAAGAGATTCTGGATTCTTAGGTTAGCACCCTGTTGAGAGTGTCATCCCTCGCAGAGAAGAGGTCCTTCCTTGCCCCTAGACACAAACTCCAACACCGCGTTAAGGTGACCCTGCATTAGGGCGACTCTGTGTTATGACCCTGCGTAAAGGTGACCCTGCGTAAAGGTGACCCTGCGTAAAGGTGACCCTGCGTTAGGGTGACCCTGCGTTAGGGTGACCCTGCGTTAAGGTGACCCTGCATTAGGGCGACTGTGTTATGACCCTGCGTTAAGGTGACCCTGCGTTAAGGTGACCCTGCGTTAGGGTGACCCTGCGTTAGGGTGACCCTGCGTCAGAAGGCTTCGCTGTTTCGCACACCAGCCTACACATCTCTTCTCTAGCAGGATTCGCTTTTTGTAGAGCAAGTCACTGATTTATAGCGAAAGTCGCTATTTATTAGCGTGAGAAGCTGCTTGGTTAATTACGCTTGCCACTGATGCCTCCTTCACCCCCTCAGGCGATGGTGCATTATGAATCAACAAACAGTAAAACCTCCTGATCTCCATGAGTGGGTTACAACCCTTCCCCTGGCCAGAGGTGCTGGCTAGAATGTGGATTACATTTAGAAGGTGGATGCTACAGAGAACTGGGGACCCCAATGTAATTGCTGTATGATAAATGCGATACAAGCAATGTAATTCCCAGGCAGTCGTGGGAAACTGCCTTATGTAACTGCCCCTCTGTTGCTGCGAGCCGTTACTGCTAGCCGTTAATGTCCTTACCGTTACGGAGTTCATTATGGTACCTTGATGCTGGGAATAACATCTTGATTCATGGATTCAGAATTGTACCCTTCCTTGGATCAAACATGATTACATCCCTTTCTCCAGGAGCTGTATTACCCCTACGGGGTTTTCCACTTCCCCGTACATATAATAAAATGTAAATAATAATAAGGAAACGAAGAAGTAAAAGAAGAAGAAGACGAAGAAGATGATTCAGCATTAGCCAGTTTGCTCTTGTCTTTACATTGCACAGCGTTTAATTTCCTTCAGTCTATTCACTCTAGCATCTTGCACAACTATTCCTGCTCTGTCCTCTCCTCTCTTGCCTAGTTCTATGTAAAGTGCTATCATAATGCCCATACATAACGTCTGTTCACACAAGACACATTTAGATTTTCATTACATGTTCACACAGTGCCTCTGTTGGACATCTCAGAACCCAAGAAGGCGACGGAGCAGAGACCGGAGACAGAGAATCGACTATGAATGTGGTCTAGATCACATTCATAGAAAAAGCCCTAAGGATGAGCATGGCGCCTAACATAGGCTCACATCCACCGAATAACCTCTACAGCCAATGCTCGTTTGGGAAATCTGACCCATTGTTTTTGGCGTGTCTTATTCGCTTAGGAGGTTCATTACTGTTCACATTAAATACTCGCATGTCCGAAGAGGGCTGCTTGAGTTTCACCTAGTCCCTTCTACTGGATCCTTCTTTTTCTCCCTTTTATCAAGACTGATGGACTGAACACACCGACTCCAGGCTGAGGGGACTGATTACCTCAAACTCCTCCTCATCTTCCACCTTTCTCTGCACTGGACTGAAGACGCCACTGGCTGGCAAAACGTTTCCAGAATTAAGATTACCCCAAATGTTCCACAAGTGTCTCACTTGTCAACTAGTCGGGTTTTTAAACCATTTATTCACAAGACGACCTCCCCTTCTTCCTCTCATTGAGTCTCTCCTTCCTTCCTTCTTACTATCGTTGTTGCCTCAAGCCTATGATAACAGAAGATAGTTTTCAATCGAAATAATAAATAGTATACCACAGTACTCTGCAGATAGGCTCAGTACAACAGAGTGCGATAGCACTCTGTTGTACTCTGCAAATTGCCTCAGTGGCGACTGAAAAGTCTTTCTGCTATTTGCAGAGTACGATAATACCCTATAGTACTCTGCAGATAGCCTCCGTGAGGACTGAAAAGCTTTCTGCTAAATCTCTCTACCCTCTTACAGTCTCTCCCTCCTATCTCTATTCTCCCTTGCTCAAAACCTCGACTCATCACTTCAAACCCCGAGCCAACCTTTCATATCTAGGAATGTCATAGATAAGACAGCTCGGCAATTAATTTCCCGACAACTAGACATGGGAGGTATGTTGACGTGTGAATTTTCAGGTGGGTGAGGCACCCTAGTGGGCTGCCGACACCGCTTCGTTATTACTACTGATACACATCTTGTTAAGTACACAGCACTAGATGGTAAATAGTCAGGTAAGCTCCAACACTCTGACACTCTATGTAATTTCAACAGGAAATGACTATTGTACAGAATAATTTAAGTCGGGTGTTCCGTAGTCGGCATGGCCTTTGGTACTGTTTGGAGGGACATTTTCTGCGTTTGTGGTCTTAGGTACTGTTTAGTGGGTCCTCTGCTGCGTTTGTGGTCTTAGGTACTGTTTAGTGGGTCCTCTGCTGCGTTTGTGGTTTTTGGTATTGTTTGATGGGACCTCTGCTGTGTTGTGACCTTCGGTACTCTTTGTTGTGCCCTCTGCTGTGAAATAAGTGGTGAGGTTTCGGCTTTCGCTGTGGCTTTTGGTACCAAAAGCCACTGTACCAAAAGCTACTATGCAGTAGCTTTTGGTATTGATTCGTGGGACCTCTGTTGAACTTTGACCTTTGGTACTGCTGGTCGTGTGTGTGTGTGTGTACGTGTGTGTGTGTGTGTGTGTGTGTGTGTGTGTGTGTGTGTGTGTGTGTGTGTGTGTGTGTGTGTGTGAGTAACCGCATACAGAATGAGTTTTTCAGTGGTGTGGAAAAGCTCTTGATCCGAAATTTCATTTTAAGTGTCTGGACTGGCAAGCCAGCGGAAGGCTTCTGCCCCATAACCACAACATCCACCGAGTGGGTCATCAAATGACGAAATCCCACGCCAGGAGGAATATCACATTTCTCCCCCCGACAAACTCCCGTCAGGATGCAGTAGAGCCGACGCTTCCAACTGCACGTGTTCCCTCCACGTCAAAATGTCGAGAATTTTTGAGGTGAGACTCGTGTGGTCCACACTCCCGGCTACCAGGAAGGAGACTGAAGAGCAGCTTAACTCTGGATGATCGCTCAGCGCCCATGACAATAAAAAATAAACACAATGCACTCGCAAGAACACTCAGGGTAAAAACTATACAACACAAATAAAAACTTTATAATAATGACAAGAATATTTATGTACAACTCAGGACATTTATTATAGGAAATGTTTAGCCATGAGTGGCTTCTTCAGTCCTAATACAGAGATAACTAAGAAAACGAGTATATATATTGGCAGGAGTCAGGTGGAATGCCTCGTGGCTTACCACCTGACTCCTACCATTATAGGACCGAAGCCGCCACTCGGGGCGAAACGTCTCTTATCATAAATGTCCTGAACTGTACACAAGTGTCTTTTTCCATATCTGGTCGGTATCACCATACCATTTCTCAATAGCGACAAGTTGTTGTGCAGCAGTTAGGTATCTTTACTGCAGGAACGTTTCGCCTGCAGTAAAGATACCGTCCTCATTAAAAATGAAAGATATTACCAAGACCAAAACACACAACGGAAACACATGCTATCACACCAAGTTAAAATAACCGCCATCGGTCAAACCCCCTCTCCCCTTTATCATAACGTCAAAAGACTCTCCTGAAAGCTCCCCGAGGTGCCTGCAGTCATCCAGGCAATTATAACCACCACGACGTAAGCGGAAAAGTTGAAGCCACAGGCAAACACTTAACATTGTGTTGAGCAGTCAGCTGCACCCCACAAGATGAGCAAAGGAGCCATGATACAGGCGACACACCAACTTATATATTCTTTCCTGTATTAATATTAATATACCAAAATGGCCTAAGATTTAATATCTCATTGACGCACAAATATTTTTTAAAAGTACTTCAAGCGCTGGCAGAAAAAGCATCCACATGGAGAAATAAAATATAGGACAAGCACTATATTTCGGCCTCACGTTTAGCCCCTCTTTAGTAGACATGTTGATAAGGGGCCTCAGCCTCTTCTGATCTTCTGTTTTAATGCCCTTATGTGGATTCGTTAGGATTATGTGGATTTCTAAGGATTATGTGGGTTCGTTAAGATTATGTGGGTTCATTAGGATTTTGTAGAATCGTTAGGATTATATGGGTTCGTTGGGATTGTGTGGATTTGTTAGGATTATGTGCGTTCGTTATGAATACAAATGATACTTTTAATGTTGGTGGTGGGTGGCGGTGTGGGCGAGGACAGGAGGGATGTGATGGCCATCATGAACATGACCCTGGGCCACTAAAACCTCTCCTGTCTCACCTCAACAAAGGTTTTCCTCCTATTTATTTTATCAGGTTAATTTGCTTCTCTTCTCTCTCTGGTTTCTATTTGATTTCATGTTTTTCATTTGCTTTCGTGTCTGTCTTTTTAATTTGTATCTGCCAATTTCTTTCGAGTCCTTCATTTTCAAATGTCTTTCATTTTTCGTTTCCATTTGTCACTTCCATTGATGCCTCTCATTTTTATTTGTATATCTTTCATTCTCTTGTATACCTTTTATTTTCATCTGTGTCCTTTCATTTTCTATTCTTTTTTTTACATTTTTGAGATTTCCTGGTTTACTCTAATGTTTCCCCCCATAAGTTTACCTTAGTAGGTTACATTTGGTTTATAGATGGTTTATTAAGGTGACTCGACTACACGAAGGGCTGGAAGTCTCCTGTACAAGGAAACTTTAATTCGTAAACTAAGAATTGACCCTAGGAAGGCGAGAACTGCTTCATATCTCTGTTCTACCGTGTTACTTAGTAACTAAGTAAGCAAGCAAGTTTACATTGTGTAAATAACATAGGATAACCCGCGCCAGTTACAATACCGTGTGAATAGTTCAACCGTGTTAGCTATGTTACCGTGCTGGTTATTTCGCCGAGTAGCTGAAATTTGACGCCGCTTACACGTTCTCTTCATATCTTGTTTAATCTTCAGGAAACTGAAATTTAAAGTCGCGTGGACCCAGAAGAAAAGAGTGAGTATTTGAAGTTACAATTTGCCTGAGGCCTCAGGTCACTGGCTGGTGTGGGTGGAAAAATTAGGACGTATTTCCTTAAGACACCTGCTGTCCCTGTTCTCCTAGCAGTAAGTAGGTGCCTGGATGTTAGCAGACTGGTGTGGGTCGCATCCTGGGGACAAAATTAACCTAATTTACCCGAAATGCTCTGCATAACCAGTGGCTTTCTATATAGTATTGCAATGATATCAGCTATGGTCTGTATAAGTTGTATCATGTACTTGTAGAAATATTATTATTATTATTATTATTATTATTATTATTATTATTATTATTATTATTCTAACACGTAGACTTCTGGATAGGTCACTTAGGTATCTGAACGACAAGTTGCATTCAGAATGCCACAAATAGGAATCTAAATAAGACAATTAGAAATCTAAACTGCACATATAGAAATATGAACGACACAAATAGGAATCTATGCTACACAAACAGGAATATGAACGACAGAAATAGGGATCCAAACTATCCAAATAGGAATATGTACGATACGAATAAGAATCTAAAGCTCAAGAGAAATTTATACCGGACAAATTAAAATCTAAATATTACATTTAAGGGGTAATGTTATACCCGTATGAGTCCTTTACAACACCTGGCGGAAAAGAAGGCAATCATTTTCTGCCCCAAAAAATGGGCGAAGGGTAGTTCCAATTCCCTTGAAGCTACGTTTCACCTGCGAGAAAGTGGATTCCTGTCGGAGAAGGTTGTGAATAATTAATGTGCCGCCACTCTGCACAAACTCCTTCTTAAGATTGTCCTAATTCCTTGGATCAAGAACCCTCCACGAGCATCGCGGCACCCATTTACCCCCTCCCCTTTCCTTATGAAGGGGGGGGGGTAGCGAGAGACAGAACCCCCTGCAGTGGGGCATCATGCAGACGTAATGGACTGACATGGCCCATATTGAGTCTTCGTGAGCAAACAAAGGGATACAGTAAGAGGCAATGAAACGTGAAAAAAGGAAGAGGTTAACCTGAAGATTGATGACACTGATGGAAGTAGAGAGGAAGAACAAAGAGAAGACAGAAGACTGACAGAGAAGAGCATAGGAGAAAATGCGAGAGTACAGAAAGAGGTCAAGAGTAGGAGTGTTTGTAGTAGTAGTAAGCAGTAGTGGTTAGTAGTAGTGGTAGTAGAGTAGTGGTGGTGGTAATAGTAGCAGTAGTAGATAGTAGTGGCAGTAGTAGATAGTAGTAGCAGTAGTAGTCAGTAGTAGTTAGTAGTAGCAGTAGTAGTAGTAGTAATAGTAGTAGTAGTAGTTAGTAGTAGTAGTAATAGTACTAGTTAGTAGTAGTAGTAGTAGTAATAGTACTAGTTAGTAGTAGTAGTAGTAATAGTACTAGTTAGTAGTAGTAGTAGTAGATAGTACTAGTTAGTAGTAGTAGTAGTAATAGTACTAGTTAGTAGTAGTAGTAGTAGTAATAGTACTAGTTAGGTAGTAGTAGAATAGTACTAGTAGTAGTAGTAGTAGTAATAGTATAGTAGTAGTAGTAGTAGTAGTAGTAATAGTACTAGTTAGTAGTAGTAGTAGTAATAGTACTAGTTAGTAGTAGTAGTAGTAATAGTACTAGTTAGTAGTAGTAGTAGTAGTTAGTAGTTAGTAGTAGTAGTAGTTAGTAGTAGTAGTAGTTAGTAGTAGTAGTTAGTAGTTAATATTAGTAGTAGTTAGTAGTAGTAGAAGAAACAGCAGCAGCAGTAATTTTGTTTACATAGCATGTTCGTACAATATAAACAAAGATAAATTTAACAAACAATGAATGGTACGAACTGAGAGAGAGTTTAGCCTACACATACACTGGTCAACAGTACAAAAAAAAAGAGCCCAAGGGAGCAATAAAAATCGTCCCACTGAGCTGCTGAAGACAGTGTCAATGAGAGCCCGAAATATTCGCTGCACATCAATGCAGTGCTTGAAATCTAAATGTAATTGCCAACACAAGAGTTAACGTACGTTCGTTAAAATAATAATACGTATATGCTTTATAAAACATAGGAAAAGGGGGTTTGTTGGGAAGAAAATACACAGCTAGACTGAGGGGAAAAAATAAGATTTTTTCCTAAAGTCATTTCATTCTCAGTAACTCCAAACGTAGTAAATAGGAAGAATAATGGTTGTAAACAGACATATGGAAGCAGAAGAATACAAGTCACAACTGCGCGCGTGCTTCATCAATTTACAAAATATCCACACTTATGAAAATTAAGGGAAGACGATATTTCGGTCCATCCTGGACTACTGTCAAGTCACGAGTGTGTTTTATCTCACCCAGCTGTGTTTTGATAATGGCCTAAGATGTATCGAAACATCGTCTTGACTTTCTTTTCGTGAGCGTGTACAAATAACCTTGTATAAATAAAAGCTTCTTTGTTATTCGTGTCTTTTCTTGTAATTAATAAACTAAATGCACTTAGACGAAGCTGGACTTTATTAAAATAACTTGATAAAAGTTTGCAGTTTCTAGTAGTAGTAGTAGTAGTAGTAGTAGTAGTAGTAGTAGTAGTAGTAGTAGTAGTAGTTCCAAAACTGCTATCTAAGTGACTTTAATTTACTCTTCTCCAAGGGCCATGAGGCCCTCAAACCAATTCCAAAACTGGTCTAAGTGACTTTAATTTACTCTTCTCCAAGGGCCATGGGGCCCTCAAAACAGTTCCAAAACAGGCACTCATCTTTTGTTTTATTATCGTCTCCATGTGGCTTCGTTCGTGCCTGTGCTGCAAAAAATACAAAGTATATTTCTCCACTTTGAAATCTCGTGTTTTCTCACAGCACTTCTTGGGCACGGCTGCCCTGGCTAAGGAACTACCCATGGTGCTGAGAGTCACCTCTCCAGATCATTACTTCAGTCAAGTTTCTCTTCCACAAATTAGGGAAGAGCTAACACAACATTGTCACTGACACATTTACACGCGACTCAAGTGCCTCATTCTTTTTACACGGTAATTTCCCCCTCAGTGGATGTGCCCCTGATGCTGAAGGTCTGTGTGAACTGATGGGAACCGTAGGTGCCCATCACTGAATTGTACCTCATTACCTCCTATTGCTCAGGAGCTATATCACCCCTAAAGATTTAGCGCTTCCCCATTGTTACAACAACAACAACAATAATATCCGATAATTCAGCTCCTCGACAATTTTCTAAAAAAATTTCCCTTCCTTTAAATTCCCGATTTTTGTCATCGTTTTCAGTGATAATAACCCTGTCAGCATTTTGATACCCAGAAATTAAACGAGAGAGTTTTTTATGACACGAAATCGTAATAATACGATTGCAAACAAACCACGGTACGGGTGGGGATCGAACTCAAGGCAAGTGGCTTACGCACTGGCCTGGAGATTTACCACTCACTTGCCGTGAGTTCGATCCCCACCCTTGCAGTATTTAGCTTTTTAAAATAATTTTTGCTCAGACTATTA
Source organism: Cherax destructor (assembly GCA_009830355.1). Taxonomy (NCBI): domain Eukaryota; kingdom Metazoa; phylum Arthropoda; class Malacostraca; order Decapoda; family Parastacidae; genus Cherax; species Cherax destructor. The sequence continues at coordinate 148,055 of WNWK01000310.1, forward strand.
GTTTATTAGCTAGATAATTACTGTCAGAGACTCGCAGCTGATTTTCTGGAAATCTGTAGAGATAAATTTCATTCTGCATTCTGGTACTCTTATTACAGATAATTTTCCTCGCTATATTACCAAAACTAATATTTTATCTAACATTAACAAGTTCTCTCACGCACAGTCACCACGCAGAGTCAGAAGTTGAGATTCTAGCCAGAGGGAACAACTATGTAAATCTACGCAGTAATCTTCAAGGAAATGGTTACTTGAGTTCAATCCTAGTAATATATAGATATAAATCACCCCAGGAAAGAAGCTACTTTATGAAAGCCTCTGAAAGTGTACATTCCTCCCAGCCTGTCTCTTGAAGCTCACAAATATTATTACATATGTTAGCCAACTTTACAACAGACGTAAAACAAATCCTTGAGTACGAATCACCGGTGTGGAGCTCTCATTTAGCCAAACATATAAACGTATTCGAGGAAGTTTAGAGGTTTACTACCAGGTTGGTATTGTACCTGAAGGAATAAACCTATGCGGAAATACTATATGGAATAGGTCTCGGGCCACAAAAGGAACATAGGTCAAGGGGGATATGATCATGATATACAAAATACTCCAGAGAACAGATAAGGTAGATAAGATCAGAATGTTAGATAGAAACTGAAAACCCAGATGAGACAAATAGATGTTAGAAAGCATTATTACACCTCAAGAATAGAGATGAATTTGAAAGAGCTAGAAAGCTGCCCAGAGGAATTTTAACTTCATACATGTATTCAACAGTGACTCAGTGTGACTTTGTAAATGGTCCAAGTCGGACCGAAACGTCGTGGTGAGCTCCCCTCTCCTGTGTGTGGGTTATTTATGTATTGTTCCAGTCACGGTATTGTGCCTTTTTCTTCTTTACACAACTAGACTCTTTCTTCGTATATTTTCATCTGTATATATTTTCTTACTCTAATCTCCCTTTTCTCTCTTCACATTGTAAACACTTCTTCTGTCTTCACACTTTTTTCCTTATATTCTGTTCTTATATTCTTTGGTTGTCTGCATCTCGTCCTCACTAGCTTTAAAGTAGCAGCCCAAAACACAGACAAAGATACAGGTACAAATCCAAACAAACATGCACAATCCCACACTAAGCATCCTCATCTAAGACAGCCAACAAAAATACTTTCACTGCCTGTTCATCTTATCTCAACACATTCCACGCGTCTCTCTCTCTCTCTCTCTCTCTCTCTCTCTCTCTCTCTCTCTGTGTTTTTGATCACCAATGCCACATCAAAACAAAATATAGGAAGGACTAACATACCACGTGAGGATTTCCCTGACAATTTCAGGTCTCCAACAATGGGTATGGTTCTTGGGTTTCATATGACCATAAAACCCATCATCCCCAACACTTCAAAAGTTATACCAGCATCTGGAACCCCATATATGTAAAGTTGAATACCATAACGCTAAAACCGTGACCTATATATCAGTGGTATAAACAAAAATAGCCCGAGTTAAAATATAGAGAAATTCCAGGCGCTTTCGTGATTTCTCACGTTATCAAAGAATGTGAGGAATCACAAAAGCGCTTGGAATTTCACTGTTTTATCACTGTGGTTGTTTTGCATATTGTGATATCACCTGTTTACTGTGATCCTACTACATATATTTATTATATGGAAGCTTTTTCCAACAGCAGACTTTATTTTCATAAAATTAATTTTTTGGGCAACAAATTTTTAATCGTTAATGGTGGAAAGATTAGCTAAACGTCGTTTACTTTTTTAAGTAAAAAACAAACGACTTTCATTATTCCAGAAAACTTAATTACTCCGAAATATATTTTGGATATCCATTAAAGAATCGTTATCTTTGGACACCACAAGATAGCGATCCTATGTCTTTTAAAACTAGATTTAATACCTATATCATATAAACCAGCGTATTGTCCACACAAGTTTAGCTCTTAATGAAAAACGCTTTAAACCCATTTCTACCGAAATATATACTTAGAAAATAAGATAGCTAAATAGGGAATCCTGGATAGTGTTGTCGTAAGAGATTTCAATGCTGGGGTAGAAAGTAATACAAATATTGGAGAAGAGGGAAGAGAGAAGGATCAACACTCATCTTCCTGTTTTGGATGCTGTTCTGTTAACATTCTTGAACCAACCACTCAGCAGATCCTAGCTGAAATTGCTGGCATCACATTATGGTGTTACGAGTCAGGTGGGGTCGTGAAGGTGTTGTCGTGGCTACACCATGTATATGTATGTTACGAGACAGGCAGGATCATGTGTGCTACCAGATAGGCACTAAATATAATTTACCAAGAGGCAGCCGACCTACCATCGTTCACATAGCCGAGGCAGCCGACCTACCATCGTTCACATAGCCGAGGCAGCCAACCTACCATCGTTCACACAGCCGAGGCAGCCGACCTACCATCGTTCACACAGCCGAGGCAGCCGACCTACCATCGTTCACACAGCCGAGGCAGCCGACCTACCATCGTTCACACAGCCGAGGCAGCCGACCTACCATCGTTCACACAGCCGAGGCAGCCGACCTACCATCGTTCACACAGCCGAGGCAGCCGACCTACCATCGTTCACACAGCCGAGGCAGCCGACCTACCATCGTTCACATAGCCGAGGCAGCCGACATACCATCGTTCACATAGCCGAGGCAGCCGACCTACCATCGTTCACACAGCCGAGGCAGCCGACCTACCATCGTTCACACAGCCGAGGCAGCCGACCTACCATCGTTCACACAGCCGAGGCAGCCGACCTACCATCGTTCACACAGCCGAGGCAGCCGACCTACCATCGTTCACATAGCCGAGGCATAATGACATTCATTACTCAATCAACTCTAACACAACTCTCCAACTCTCACAAAAGTACTCAATTATTTTTACCAGATAATGCGTAAAACAGCGCGGAACCTTTCAGATCTTAATTGGATCTATCAAGAACACAATGCAGATGCGAAGATACGAACGCAGGGTCAATAGAATTAGAAACTATTCCAGCTGAGTGTAGTGTTATTGTCTCTGCTTCGTGATGCATGAGGCAGCTCTGAAAGGAAGTGTTCTTCAGCGTCCGCTGTATCCGCACTCAAGAACGGGGGTGATGGTATCCGGACACGCATATTGACCATTGTAATGGCAATCGCACGAAAGTGGTGAAAGCCATTAATATGTGTTATGGCGCGGGGCTGGGAAGAAATCGGAGACAGGGCGAAGGAGGGGGGTGTAAAGGAAGGGAGAGGAGTTAAAGGGAGTAAGAGAGACTTAAAAGAATAGGTGGGGGGTTACAGGATGCACACACACACACACACATGAGAGAGAGAGAGAGAGAGAGAGAGAGAGAGAGAGAGAGAGAGAGAGAGAGAGAGAGAGAGAGAGAGAGAGAGAGAGAGAATAGAATAAGAAGTGGAGGAATCTTTAATGAAGAAGTTACGGCACTAAATGCAAAATAAAAATCTATGAAGTGGTACTTCCAAAGAGCAGTCTATTAACTCAGATAACTATTAACTTGTTTCAACAGGGGCAGCAGATGCAAGACACCTATCAACTGGCAGGTGAACAGCGGCAGCAAGTATAGGACACCTATTAAGTGTAGGTGAACAGCGGCAGCAGGTGTAAGGAGAGTCGGCCACGCGTCTCTCCTAGGTTTTTATTTCTTATGTGAGATGAAAAGAGGAAGGCGGCCAAAAATAGATAAACAACTAATCTCCACAACTCCTGTTTCTTTTCGGGAATTATGAACTCTAATATCAACTGTAAATAGGTGAGGGTTGAGCAGCGTGTCAGGAGTAACAAGGAAATAATGTAAACAAATTTTTTATCAAGGAGAGTTGTATCAAGTCATGATACAACTCTCCTTGAGCGAAATATTGTCTTAATAAAGGTTTTTTCTGCTCTGAGTGTCTTTATATTGCCCATATGTGTGGGCACAGTGCCTTGCATGAAGTGTAGCGGTGTGTTATTATGCCTGAGGAGTCACGACCAAACACTCTCCTTGTATATAATCTCGCCCTAGAGACCACAATCAACAAGTGTCCCAGACAGCTAATACTATAGCATTACCCAACATCATATCACAACCTAAGCTGACTAAGAAGTTGCAACACATAAAAGGGCAAGAATATTACTCCTCCTAATGACCTCCATGACCAAATACATTTAACATAATGACCCTTAAGACCAACTAGCAGCAAAATGCTGGTGTTAAGGTAGTGTGGTAAGTACAGAGTACAGCGCCAACTGCAACGCTTACTAAAACAAGAGCTGTCATTACCTTAAATAACACCATTAGAGACTTCAGTAACACCCATGTACACTACGTTGCATCTAGCAACCGCCCTCTTGAGCTTCCCAGAATTCTGCCACTGAAGCTACTATTATATTTAAGGGGAAGCATTAAGCATACATAAAGTTCCTAGGAAATGGGAGGTGACCAGATTGGTTCCGAGGATATGGTGGGAATCTCCAATCCCTTTGATCATGAGCCCTTCGCCACCATAAGTATTAAAGTCACGGGGAAGATACTCTGAGTAAAAAAAAGAACGAGAAGTATTTTTTTAGATAGTAATCAACATGGATTTAGATGGTAAATCCTGTCTTGCAAAACTGCTGTAATTTTATCAACGGCTAACAGTAATATAGCAGGAAAAACAAACAAGAGTCGATTACATATTCTTGAGATTTACGAAGATATTCGACACTGTACCCCAGCAAAAGACTGATCCATAAACTACAGGAGCAGGAGAGATTAAAAATAAACACGTTAAAATGGAGTAATGAATTCCAAAGGAATATAAAAAATAGAGTAATATTTAGAAGGAGATACGAGGATGGACAAATATGATGACTGGTGTTGAAGAAGAACCAGTCCTAGGACCGCCTCCGTTTCCTTTTTGTATATGCTAATGACATGCAGACTAGTAAGTCGAAACTTCCTCTCCTCTAAAGCAGAACGAAACTTTCTTCGGATTATTTATGTTGGATGTCTATTAACCCAAGATAATCCAAACAGTGAGGTTTATTTTCGTTGGGGTTCTTTATTCCCTCTCACAGGATGTGATCCACAACAGTCAGCTACCATTCGGGTATATATTTGCTTCTGGATGAACTGGAACTGCCGAAGACTTGCCCATACATCTTTATACTTCCCTAAAACTCGACAGTTCGTGAAGACAGGCTTCCGAAGGGTAAACAAAAATACAAGATGGCGAACTCTCTCACCTCAAAGACGAAGGGTCATAATGTGGTATATGCAGAGGTCGACTGTGTTGATAATAAGTCACCAGACAACTTTTTAAAAGCGAAGTCGATTACTTCGACGATAAGTCTCTAGACAAACTTTTAGAATCAAAGGTCAGTCATATCAACAACTAAGAGTCGTTGGACAACTTTTAGAAGCGGCGTGGATCGATCGCATCAACCATAAGTTTCCAAGACATGTATTAAAAAGCATCGAAGGTCGATCACGTCCACGAAAAATAATATAAACAACCTTTCAAGAAGCAGTACGTGTCGACAGCCTCGAAGACGATTCACTAAACAATCTTTTTGATTTATTGTTCCTCGTAACCAAGGCAGTGTGATTAAAGAACATTTTACGATCGAACAGTTAAATTCTGAATTTACTCTTAACATCAAGAGTTTCAGTGTGTTCATTGGAGCCTTTCTCGTTGAGGTGAGGCCCTCTCAGGGTGTGTGTAGACCAAGTGTTTACAGTGAAACATATAGGTGAACAGTATTTCGATAAGGGTAAAGAGGTTTTTGTGGCTTTTATATATTTGGAAAAGGCGTATGACAGGGTGGATAAGGGGGCAATGTGACAGATGTTGCAGGTGTATGGAATAGGAGGTAGGTTACTGAAAGCAGTGATGAGTTTTTATGAGGATAGTGAGGCTAAGGTTAGTGTGTGTAGGAGAGAGGGAGATTATTTCCCAGTAAAAGTAGGCCTTAGACAAGGATGTGTGATGTCACCGTGGTTGTTCAATATATTTATAGATGGGATTGTAAGAGAGTGTAAGAGGTGTGGGGTTAAAAGATAAAGAATCAAATACAAAGTGGAAGTTGTCACAGTTGCTTTTTACTGATGACACTGTGCTTTTGGGAGATTCTGAAGAGAAGTTGCAGAGGTTGGTGGATGAATTTGGTAGGGTGTGTAAAAGAAGAAAATTGAAAGTGAATATAGGAAAGAGTAAGGTGATGAGGATAACAAAAAAATTGAGGTGACGAAAGAGTGGATATCAGATTGGAGGGAGAGAGTATGGAGGAGGTGAATGTATTCAGATATTTAGGAGTGGACATGTCAGCAGATGGGTCTATGAAGGATGAGGTGAATCATAGAACTGATGAGGGGAAAAGGGTGAGTGGTGCACTTCGGAGTCTGTGGAGACAAAGAACTTTGTCCATGGAAGTAAAGAGAAGAATGTATGAGAATATAGTTATACCAACACTCTTATATGGGTGTGAAGCATGGGTGATGAATGTTGCAACGAGGAGAAGGCTGGAGGCAATGGAGATGTCGTTTCTGAGGTCAATGTGCGGTGTGAATATAATGCAGAGAATTCGGAGTTTGGAAATTAGAGGAGGTGAGGGATTACCAAAACTATTATCCAGAGGGCTGAGGAGGGGTTGTTGAGGTGGTTCGGACATGTAGAGAGGCTGGAACGAAATAGAATGACTTCGAGAGTGTATAAATCTGTAGTGGAGGGAAGGCGGGGTAGGGGTCGGCCTAGGAAAGGTTGGAGGTAAAAGAGGTTTTGTGTGCGAGGGGCTTGGATTTCCAGCAAGCATGCGTGAGCGTATTTGATAAGAGTGAATGGAGACAAATGGTTTTTAATACTTGACGTGCTGTTGGAGTGTGAGCAAAGTAACATTTATGAAGGGATTCAGGGAAACCGGCAGGCCGGACTTGAGTCCTGGATATGGGAAGTACAGTGTCTGCACTCTGAAGGAGGGGTATTAATGTTGCAGTTTTATAACTGTAGTGTAAAGCACCCTCTGGCAGACAGTGATGGAATAGGAAAGTTCTCGCCACCTCTTGGAATCGGCCGATGTGTAATATTATAATATATATATATAATATATATATATATATATATATATATATATATATATATATATATATATATATATATATATATATATATATATATATATAGGCATTGGCAATTATGCTTTAGCACCAATATCTTCTCTTATATGGTGGACACTAAAGCACCACTCTGAGTGCTCGTTGGCACATCCTAATTTCTGAACAAATCGCGTAGCTGTTTAGCTGTCTGCTAGGCCACCGCTGCTGTCTGTATCAACAAATACGTTCCTAGTAAATTTGCATTTTACGTCAAATATTTTGCATTAAAAAATGGCTGGATAATTATGTGTGTTTGGGCAAGTAGCAGTAAGTGGAAGTGAAAGCTAACTAGAAGACTAGAAGAAAGCACGTGTAGGGGTAGGGGCAGATATATATATATATATATATATATATATATATATATATATATATATATATATATATATATATTTATATATATATATATATATATATATATATATATATATAATATGATATAATATGAATATATATATATATATATATATATAAGGAATATATATTCTTATATATATATATATATATATATATATGTATATATATATCTATATATATTATTATTTTATATATATATTATGTCGTGCCGAATAGGTAAAACTGATCAATTAGCAAGAACTCATTTAAAATTAAGTCCTTTCTAAATTTTTCTCTTATACGTTTAAAGATATATATTTTTAAATTATGTTAATGTAAAAATTAATAATTTTGTACCAAAAGAACCTTAGAAAACTTACCTAATCTTATTAAAACAAGCGCAATTTAATTTAGCCTAATCCACCTAAATATATTTTAGATAAGTTGAGAATGATTTTTGCGAAATTATTGCATACACAAATTTTCGCTTGCCTTATTCGACAAGAAGAGCGTTGCTATTTAAGTCAAAATAACAAGCAGCATGAGTTCGAATCCTTGGCTAGTCGCAGTGATGTTATTGATCAATACCACTCGTTCGTGGTTACAATAACAAAAATACTGCTCGTTGGGTTAGTACACCAAACAGGGACTAGAATGAAATTAGCTCAGAGGCACCCACACCACCGTGTCCTCGGATGACTGTAAAACACTTAGCTTGGCTGAGTGCGTCATTTTTTGTAGGTTTGCGTGGTCCTGTGGGTTAGTGCGTCATGTGTTTTCGCTCACTATGAGGCGGGCCAAAGCAGCAAGGGTTCGAATCCTTGACTACATAGGTGTGTCACTGCACATATATACCAATACGTGAATATCATTGTATATAAATCGACAAACATCACTGCATATGCATGGAGAGGTGTATCTATGTATATATACCGACTGGTGTTTACTATTGTATGTAGATTGACAGGTATGTATCATTATATATACACGGAGAGGTTTGTATTATCACATTTTCTCCGAGAGGGATCACTGTATACACACAAGTGTTTTTCATTGTATATACACGGGAAGGTGTGTTTAATTGTATATCCTAAGAGGATAAAAAAACCATTCGTATACAGTAGGAATTAAGGTATCCATGAAGTTAGTGTGTAAATGGATTGTGGCCTTAATGACTATTGTAGCAGACACTTGTTAACACTAAGAAAAACGACCACTTGTATAAATGTGTGTGAAAAATCTGGACTCTTACCACTGACCTTAACTCACTATGATGTGTATATTAAATGCCAGAGTTTATGCCTCCTTACACTAAAATTAAGAAATAATCAGTTGAAAAGCAATAATGTAGGGTAAAAGTTCCAAATCTTTTAAGTTTTTACAAACTTTCAACATTTAATTTACAAAAAAAATAAAATGATATATAGAAGGCGAAGAGAAAACTTATTTGACCTAAATAAGATCTAGAAATCTTAGGTAATGAAGAAAATTCCTGTTAAATAAGAAATACGTTGAGTTTGGCAGAATTAAGTGAATTCATTGTCATGGAAGGGTGGGGTTCCTTGATGCCTGGGAAGGATTTCTTTCCCAGGGAATCAGAGACGCTCTTCCTTGAAGCAATCCTGATGACTTCTCATTTCCGAAGCGTTGCATGTTCCCTACTGATTCAACATTTCCACAATGAATGCAACATTAATTAAAGTGATCCTAAATGTACTTCCTATCTTTCTTCGGCTTCTCTTAATTAAAGTCCTACAACAAATCTTCCAGGGAGTAACCAGAGTCTTGCCAGACACATAAGAACTCATCAGTGATGTTATTGTTCTCACTACATGTGCTAATGTTGTTCCCTTTATGGAGGTGTTGCTGGTGTGTACAACTGCACATGTATGAATAAACATCCAGATGCCCACTACAATTTTTTTCAGCAAACGTGCTTCTAACTTTTGTACAACTGCGCTCGCGCGCGCGCGCACACATATCGGAAGAGCTAGATATATCCTTCACCAAGACATAATATAATCTACTTAAATCAAGGTCTGTTATATAATGAGAACGGATGAAGAACGGGAAAAAAATGGTAAGAGTTAAGTTGATCACCAACCTGTTCTTCATCTCCGGTTACGTTAAACTTTTTATTTTTTTCCTTGCATCATCCTTCCTCTCTCTCCACTAAGTAACTTCTTCCTCCTCAGGCCCCGAGGCTCATTACTTACCATTAACCTCTGTGTTTTAACCTCTAAGCTCGGAAGTGCCTTTCAGTCTAACAAAGCAAGGCTTTTAGATGCCAACAATGGTGGAGGTGGCCCTGCACAAACCCCAGACAAGTGTTGAAAATAGGTGGATAATTAGTGATTATAAATATATATATATTTATAATCAATATATTTATAGATGGGGTTGTAAGAGAAGTGAATGCGAGGGTCTTGGCAAGAGGTGTGGGGTTAAAATATAAAGAATCAAATACAAAGTGGGAGTTGTCACAGTTGCTTTTTGCTGATGACACTGTGCTTTTGGGAGATTCTGAGAGAAGTTGCAGAGGTTGGTGGATGAATTTGGTAGGGTGTGTAAAAGAAGAAAATTGAAAGTGAATATATGAAAGAGTAAGGTGATGAGGATAGCAAAAAGATTAGGTGACGAAATATTGGATATCAGATTGGAGGGAGAGAGTATGGAGGAGGTGAATGTATTCAGATATTTGGGAGTGGACATGTCGGCGGATGGGTCTATGAAGTATGAGGTGAATCATAGAATTGATGAGGGGAAAAGGGTGAGTGGAGCACTTCGGAGTCTGTGGAGACAAAGAACCTTGTCCATGGAAGTAAAGAGGGGAATGTATGAGAGTATAGTTATACCAACACTCTTATATGAGTGTGAAGCATGGGTGATGAATGTTGCAACGAGGAGAAGGCTGGAGGCAGTGGAGATGTCGTGTCTGAGATCAATGTGTGGTGTGAATATAATGCAGAGAATTCGGAGTTTGGAAATTAGGAGGAGGTGCGGGATTACCAAAACTATTATCCAGAGGGCTGAGGAGGGGTTGTTGAGGTGGTTCGGACATGTAGAGAATGGAACGAAATAGAATGATTCGAGAGTGTATAAATCTGTAGTGGAGGGAAGGCGGGGTAGGGGTCGGCCTAGGAAAGGTTGGAGGGAGGGGGTAAAGGAGGTTTTGTGTGCGAGGGGCTTGGACTTCCAGCAAGCATGTGTGAGCGTATTTGATAGGAGTGAATGGAGACAAATGGTTTTTAATACTTGACGTGCTGTTGGAGTGTGAGCAAAGTAACATTTATGAAGGGATTCAGGGAAACCGGCAGGCCGGACTTGAGTCCTGGATATGGGAAGTACAGTGTCTGCACTTTGAAGGAGGGGTGTTAATGTTGCAGTTTTATAACTGTAGTGTAAAGCACCCCTCTGGCAAGACAGTGATGGAGTGAATGATGATGAAAGTTTTTCTTTTTCGGGCCACCCTGACTTGGTGGGAATCGGCCGATGTGTTAATGTCATTAATTCGTTCCAGAATGCTGTTCAAATGCCGTTACCGAACGAATTTGTTCCCATAAGAAATAATGTAAATTAGATTAATCCTTTTAGACCCACAAAAATACACTTACATAATTGCTCGAGTTTAGAGGAGTACGAAATCCGGGGGTCCACTGTATATGGTTCCAGAGATTGTTGTCCCCGCGACATGCTCAGACCAGGCCTCTTAATTTGGAAAGGGAATATTGCAGGTATTAGGACTATTAAGAGACAGAAAAGTAAATTGTACATCAAACGTACGATTAAACTTGCAAGAGTTATGTAAGATTAAACTTGCAAGAGTTATGTAAGATTAAACTTGCAAGAGTTATGTAAGATTAAACTTGTAAGAGTCACCCTTCATCTTGCACATTCTTGACACCTGGAAGGAAAGACCATCAATGATGCCAGAGCGCAAAGCACTGAGCAATTCTTTAAATCACACTCACATGACAGGACGGTAGTACCTTCTTGGACGGGTTCTGTCTTTCTATTTGGGGAAGATCTACTAGTGCGATGTAAACAGATCCTTTCCATTCCGCGTTTGACCTGTCCATGTGCGATTTATCTTTGTGTTCAATTATTTTAACCCTATTCTCCTCTTTCCAATAGTACAACATGTACTGTTAGTTTTACATTAATATGTACACACACTTATCTTTCCATTAATATAAAATAAAGTCTTGAAAAAGTGACTATAATTAGAGTGAAAGTTTCTATAATGTAAGCACCAGGAAAATTACCTTGACTTCAAATTATACAGTTGAAGATTCTGACATACAGAGGAAGCTGAAATTGATAATTAATTCATTTATATATCACTGATATGGGGAGGATGTTGAAAGCTAACGGTTCGCTCTCTCCTTTCCTTTTTATTCCTCCCCTCCTCTTCTTCCTCACTCCCTCATTATGTGAGTCCATCTACCTTCTTCCTCATTCTCCCTCCTCCTCTTCTTCCTTCAACCAACAGATCGTAAGCCACACCACAAGCATAATTACACCAGTTAACAATCAGTTACCCAGCCACAGAGAGACTTCCGGGCCTCGTCTTGAGTAGAGACAGCATCTCCGGCCTCGTCTTGAGGAGAGACAGCATCTCCGGCCTCGTCTTGAGTAGAGACAGCATCTCCGGCCTCGTCTTGAGTAGAGACAGCATCTCCGGCCTCGTCTTGAGGAGAGACAGCATCTCCAGCCTCGTCTTGAGGAGAGACAGCATCTCCGGCCTCGTCTTGAGGAGAGACAGCATCTCCGGCCTCGTCTTGAGGAGAGACAGCATCTCCGGCCTCGTCTTGAGGAGAGACAGCATCTCCGGCCTCGTCTTGAGGAGAGACAGCATCTCTAGCCTTGTCTTGAGGAGAGACAGCATCTCTGGGATCGTCTTGGATAAGCCTGGAGATACCGGCCTCGTCTTGGATAAGCCTGGAGATCCCGGCCTCGTCTTAGGTAAGCCTGGACCCCGGCCTCATCTGAGACAAGCATGGTGACCCTAGTCTCGTCTTGGGCAAGCTTGGAGACACGGGCCTCGTCTTGGGAAAGCATCGAGACCGGCCTCGTCTTGGACAAGCCTGGAGACCACAACAACAACAAAATAATAATAATAATAATAATATTATTAATAAGCTGCACAATAAAGCACTGCTGAATTCTGCACCAATTACTAGAAAAGGAAATGAAGACATCACACAAAACTAATGGACATGACACACTGTGACACTAATGATACTAATGATGATAGAAGAAGCATAATGAATCATCAGTTACCTAATTACTACGACAACAGCCCAGTCTAATTCCGCTGTGGCTATCAGGTTTAAGCTCAGCTTGTAGGGTGAGCAGTCTAGCGGGAAGACAGACCCAAGCTGCGGGAAGACAGACCCAAGCTGCGGGAAGACAGACCCAAGCTGCGGGAAGACAGACCCAAGCTGCGGAAAAAAAGCTTCAATTTGTACAACGTTGTAGAGCTTTATTAATGTTGTAGGGCTTTATTAGAGTCGTGACTTTATGAAACTCTTGAGCGTTGAGGTGAGATGACGTTAGTTTAGGCTACATTAAGTTAACGTATAATTACGTTTAGTAACAGAGAAAAAACGAAATACCATTTCCACTACACATCATCCCTTCCACCTTCAGCCCTTCTCCTCCACACTGCCCGAGGAGGAGCAGGAGGAGGAGGAGGAGGAAAAGGGAGAAAAATAAAGTGACTAAGACTCGAGAACGTATAAAGAAAATAATTACTTGCTGATAAAGGATGTGGCTGAGAGAGAGAGAGAGAGAGAGAGAGAGAGAGAGAGAGAGAGAGAGAGAGAGAGAGAGAGGAGAGAGAGAGAGGCCAGGCTCGTGCACTTCCAAATCTTTACGATAACATCCCATCAAAGGGGGTTCTTTAATCAGTGGAAATTTAGCTCCCCTTCCTATCTTAGGATCACACCTCATTACCTGGTATTCCCCAGGTGCCGTATTACCCCTACACGTTTAACGTTTCCCCCACAAATATAATCATCAATTTCTCTCTCTCTCTCTCTCTCTCTCTCTCTCTCTCTTACCCGGGTTCGCAATAGGGTGGACGCTAATCCTGTATGGGTCATTCAGTGCAAGGAGTGGTGGAGGTTCGATCCTCCGACCCAAGATCTCATCAATAGTTTTATAAAAGACTATATTTATGAAGGACTTCTTGGAGAAATCTTCAAATTTTTCCTTGAATGAATGATGGCGAAAAATGCTTCTTTTTCGGATCACCCTACGTAAATAAATAAATAAATAATATATATATATATATATATATATATATATATATATATATATATATATATATATATATATATATATATATATAAATAATGGGGTCCACCTCTGATGCAAATTGTGGGACCCATAGCCTCGGAGAAGTCGATAAAAAGGCTTCGAGGAAGAATATTTGGATTTCTTTCTGAAGCCATTTTAATATTCCACTTACCCTTCCACCCCATGTTTCCATTTTTTTAAATAGGTATATTTTATTACATAATATGGTACAAAAGAGTTAAGAGATACATTGATGGTATAAATATGTCATATACAGTACACGAGGTTTGAGAGATACATATCTAGTACATATTGCTGTGTTTGTCCCTGATTATAATGCGAAAATCTCATCCAGCTCCTCAGAGCTGGGGCGCGTACCCAACATACAGCAGTCATTAACTCTCTGATCAGCAGCGCTGAGTCGCTGGAACAGAAAACTAGCTGCCCTGGGATCCCTAGTTACCCTGATGAGTCTTTTGCCTAACTCCTTAAGGAACTCAGATACACTCTTTCCCCATGAACCAAGGGTCTCCGAGCCTATGGGAACAAACATATAATAATAGGCAAGTTCTCCATATCTTTTAGACTTCTGGGACTCCCTGAAGCTGGCAGATGCCCCTCCTTCCTCCCTGGTGTATTGGAGATAGGCCTCAGCCAAGGTAGATGCACATGTGTAGTCCCACACCACCTGCTTGCCGTCTGTCCAGACTTGAAGGGTGATACCATCTGGACGCTTTTGGCTGCTGTCAGATCTGTATAGTTGGGGTAGCTCCCTTATTGCTGGGCATCCGGCTGTTGTGAGGCTCCTCTTGATAATGTTATTAACGTCTTCATGCCTTGCAATCTTTCCCTCGGATTTACGTCACACAAGACCATAGTACCAGAATCGGTCTGCTGCTTCACTGCCGCAAATACACCTGTGTTCGACGAGACTAGAGGTGGCAAGTCGAAGGGCAACACCAATGCATATGATCTGTGGGTCGAGGCGTGTGCCAAGGCTAGAGTTGGGAACAGCCAACAGTAAGTCCCCTGCATGATGAGCTCTCACTGCCAGGAGGCGGGCTGTATCCTTCCCGGACACACTCTGAAGCTTTGTAGTTGTTGGGGGGTGAAGGTCTAGTTTCAGAGCCCGTTATATATATATATATATATATATATATATATATATATATATATATATATATATATATATATATATATATATATATATATATATAAGCATGGAGCTAAGTTTAGAGTGTGTGACGGAGAAGTCTGACAGTCGTGAAACGTACGGAAATTTATGGAGACTGACATCACTGAAGACACTGTCTTATCTGACTCCATCGCTCACGAAACAAGCGTGAGCACAAGGAGAAAGAACGAAACCCTTGACATAAATTCGACAAGCACTGGGAAAAAAAATCTTACGATACCTACCCCACCTCCTCTGATAAATTTCATCCAAGCTCACAGAAAATAAACGCTCATGTGCTTACACACACACACACACCTTATACGCGTATATATAAAAAACAAACACGATGTTATTGAACTTGGCAGCGAGAATCAAGCAACAGTCACCACTGATTATTTACAGATCCAGGTCTGGATGATCAACAGGTGAATGTAACGTCTAACATAATAGTTTGATGGAGTCATGATCAATATATATATATATATATATATATATATATATATATATATATATATATGGCCAAAGGTAAGACTAGTATATAGTCTTACTCAATATTGGTGCATTTGACCAGAGGTAGGGCCAGCATGGAGTCATGATATATACTGACCAGATATAAAGTCAGCAGATTTCCCGCTCCCAACTTGGACAATGCTCCACCCAGAGCTCCACGTCGGTAAATAAAAATAGAAGAATATTGATACCAATTACATGGATGAAGGGAAACAAGGTTTTGAGATCTTGGTCACTCCAGGTTTCAGGACCGAAATATATTCAATAAAAAATGTGGGGAGTTTATGAACATGTTCCATTTCACTCATCCGGCTTCTTCCCTGTGTCACCTTGTGTTCTGTTTTTATATCTAACTCCCGAGTCACTATCACCACATTTAACATATTATTAATATTATATTTATTGGGAAGCGATACACGAAAGGGGGTTTCAACGTCCGAAGACAGGATTTATGAGAGCGCGAAACACGCAAGGGTGTGTAGATCATCTGGGAAGTAAAAGGTAATCAGGTTTGATCCAAAGATGGCTGTTTTTCCGTGGATCAGAAGCTATTGATTGTAATCAAGGCATTCCAAATCTTTGAATATCACTATTATATGATGTGAAGATAATTTTATAATGTTTGATAATGGTATCTGAAAACATAGCCTCCGAGGCCAGGTCTCAGACCAGTTCTTTTAAAATGGCATAGAAATATTCAAGAATAAAATCTATTACAAAATATAGAGGAGGATAATACTACAAACATACACACACACACAGACGTACTGTTAACTTGTCTGGGGGCAAGAGAGAATCCGGGAAGGGTTAGACAAGGGTCAAGG
Organism: Cherax destructor; assembly: GCA_009830355.1. NCBI lineage: Eukaryota > Metazoa > Arthropoda > Malacostraca > Decapoda > Parastacidae > Cherax > Cherax destructor. The sequence goes on from WNWK01000310.1 coordinate 164,347, forward strand.
ATGTAGCCCTTAGTCCTGCCCTGCCACACTGCTCCTGCTCCAGCCACCTTACACATTATATCTTATAAAAATATTCATTACCATTAAGTATCAGTAGTGATTACCGTGGGAGTGCAATTACTCTTTCATGTCATTATTACCGTTATCATTATTTGATTATTATTATATCCACAGGGAAAACCATTAAAGCCGTAGGAGTCATGCAGCCGCTCAGAAATTATTTTTAATCAGGTTTGATTAGAGGAAGGGGAAGGAGTAGCTTTAATTCCTTGGATCAAGAGCCATTCGACAGCCTCCAGGGATCTTCCCTTGCAGTTAGCAGAACCTTGCTCATGGCATCCCGTCTTTATAAGTTTATCATAATTATCAGACAGTAAATTATTCGACCTTTCCTCATTTCATGAAATTCGCTCCGGATTTTCTTTGATCCAGTGTTCGTCTCTTAGTCTGGCAATGTCGTTTCTTCATGCCTGTAACTAAATTTTGATTGGCCCATACATATTGATGACGTCGCCAGGAACGCTACGAACCCTCATCCAGAAGCCGGGCCCAGACACATACTCTTCCTTCGTAGGGGGTTCAAAATTTCGAACCAATAGCTTACACATTCACTGAACCTGGAACACCATGACAACACATTCACTGAACCAACTAGATTCACACCACATTCTAAGTCGTGAAGTCATCGAGAGTCAAAGCAAACCTCGAAGCAAACTATATGTATCCTGAAGGAGGAGAGAAATCTCACCCTACATGTATCCTGAAGGAGGAGGAGGAGAGACCTCGCCCTACATGTATCCTGAAGGAGGAGAGACCTCACCCTACATGTATCCTGAAGGAGGAGAGAGCCTCGCCCCATATCTGAAGGAGAGGCCTCACCCTACATGTATCCTGGGAGGAGAGACCTCTACAATCCTGGAGAGGCTCACCACATTATCCTGAAGGAGGAGGAGGAGAGACCTGCCCATGTACCTAAAGCCTCACACATGTATCCTGAAGGAGGAGGAGGAGAGACCTCGCCCTACATGTATCCTGAAGGAGGAGAGACCTCTCCCTCCCTTACACTACGACTTTACATAATAAGCTTCTTTCCGGAAACGAAAAGTTGGTAAAAAAAACTTGCGTCCAAATAATTTATTTCTGATCTTGCGAAGCGTGACTCACTGTCTTCACAGCTCTTCAGGCACTGACCTGTTCTCACAGCCCTCAGGAGCCAGCGTGACCTCACTGTTCTTCACAGCTCCTTCAAGGAGCCAGCGTGACCTCACTGTTCTTCACAGCTCCTTCAAGGAGCCAGCGTGACCTCACTGTTCTTCACAGCTCCTTCAAGGCCGAGGAACCGGTTAACCAGATTCATCTTCTTTCTCATGGTCTTAATGATTTTTTCTGACGCCTTTAGAAATAACAAGTTTCTCAGCGCCGCCGTCATCGCTAGAGATCACACACACACATTCACGTTATAATTAAAACCTACATGACAAGTGTGCTGCTACCTACTCTATGTAACAGCTACACAGAGGAAACAAATGATAATTACATTTGCCTGTTATATTCCATCAATAGGATGGATTCCGAACAACAGGTAATGAAAGCTGACAGCCTGAAATGTGAGGCCAAGGAGAGACGATGAGACGAGTCCTTCTTAATGCAGGTAAGGCAAACTTAAAGGTTTCGTTCCAGTAGAACTGGAATTACCAGCACTAGAGAATAACTATCCTCAGGGTATACATATAAATGGTTATATCTATGACCATAATTTTTTTTAAAAGGGTGGATGGGTAAGCCAGAGGAAGGCCTCGGTCAGATGACCAGAAGCTCCAACGGCGGGTCATCATCTAAGACCCGCATCAGGAAACACTTGTCCTGTTTCCTGACGAACCTTACCTAACCTCAGGATAAACTACCATCACAGATATATATATATATATATAACATGTCGTGCCGAATTAGCAAGAACTCATCTAAAATTAAGTCCTTTCTAAAATTTTCTCTTATAAGTTTAAAGATATTTTTTTTCATTTATGTTAATGAAAAAATTAATAATTTTGTATCAAAAAGAACCTTAGAAAACTTACCTAACCTTATTATAACAACCGCAATTTAATTTAGCCTAATAAAACTAAATATATTTTAGATAAGTTTAAAACAATTTTATAATAAACAAACACAATAAAATATTATATTTTTCGTTAGGTTCAAAATGATTTTTCTGCAAAATTATTGCATACACAAATTTTCGCTTGCCTTATTCGGCAAAAAGAGCGTTGCTATTTAAGTCAAAAATTGCACGACATATGTATACATAACTATATACAGTGTAAAGTAACTGTTGCAATAACTCATCGAAAACTAATGTATACATCACTAAGCAAACACACATCACTGACACCAAGCAACACAAACTATAACTGAAGATGACCCCGAAATAAGTTGGGAGCGATTAAGCTACATCATACTTCCTAAATTTTAGCAGTGGCAGGCCGGGTCACTAAGATAATCGGGAACCAAAAATAAACACGACACAGAGTTAAGTCACAGAAATACATCAATAAAAATATAGGCAAAAGATCAGAAAAAAATTATTTCCGTCGCCGTTTGGCCCACATGATAAACTCTGGGTATAAAACACGACACACACACACACACACACACGCTTCCTAACCATAGGCAGTAACGAACAGTTCAATGTAACAAGCACAACCTTGGCAAGGAAGGGTAAGACTAGTGAATAATTGCCACCGCCCAGGCGTGATTATCTAGATCCGGGAGATGTTGCCCACCCCCTGGCCAAACCTGGCCCACCTCTGGCACCCCTGGCCCACCGTGGTCCACCCTGGCCCACCGTGGTCCACCCTGGCCCACCGTGGTCCACCCTGGCCCATCCTTCATCCACCGCTACCTTCCCTCCTGTGTTTTACACTAGGAAAGCTCTATACAGGTTCCCTCCTGTGCCTTGATGTTGGTGATGGGCTCTTGATGCAAGGAATTACAGCTATCCTCAAACCTAATAAACTCCAATTTCCCAGGCCCTGTATGACCCTTACGACCCTGGCATTTCCCTATTCATAATAATAATAATAGTAATAATAATAATAATTAAATTCGATTCGAGGAAATCGAGTCAAGATCTCCTATAAAGGACAGTATTTTCTAGGTAAGCTCTTTCACACACACACACAGTACCGACCAGCGAAGAGACGGGACCAAGAGCTGTGACCCGACTCCTGCAACCACAACTAGGTGACTACACACACACACACGGTCGATGCCACGGTTAACGGAGACGAGGATAACCATAGGTGGATAGAATAATGAAGAAAGAGTTAAAAAGAGTAGCATAATCGGAAACAGCATACGAGAAGAGCCCACACGGGAACACCTCAGACTAAGAGAGTGTCAGCAGAAAGAAGCCATCTGTTTTCAAAGATTGAACAAATAACGTAGCGAACGATGCACTCACGAGAGAGAGAGAGAGAGAGAGAGAGAGAGAGAGAGAGAGAGAGAGAATCAATTACCACTATTAAAACAGGAGTAAGTTACCCAGTGTGGTGTGAAAGGTTGATGGTGGGATGTAAATGCTATACATTGTTCCCCCTTCATGCTTGATTACAACCGTTTTTATACCCCATTGTTTTCATCCATGTTTCATCAAGAACGTCACAGCGATTAGGAAAGGGTGGTGGGCAAGTGGTGGGCACCAGGGGTGGTGGGCAAGTAGTGGGCAGCAGGGGTGGTGGGCAAGTAGTGGGCAAGCATAGGTGAAGGAGCAGAGGGCAGGGCTTGTTGTAATAAGTATTTAAACAATTTAAATCAAGATGGGTAGGCAGGAGAACAGGTAAAAACACACGAAAGAAATTACAAAAATTATATTCACACGAACTCAAGATAAGTGTTAATGAATAGTTGTCAATGAGTAAACAAAAGAATGGACAGAGACTCGAACTGTGGTCCTGGCATGCGACAAGCCCAACCCTGTGCCAGTGCACCGCGAACCTTACAATAATAAGCAATGTAAACTTAAAAAAGTGAGCAAATGGAGAATTAGAAATATAATGGAATTAAAGACACATAATTGTCATATGACGGGAATAGGAAAAAAACAATACAAGCTACATTAAACGCGGGCGTGTGCGTGCGTGCGTGCGTGTGTGTGTGTGTATGTGTGTGTGTGTGTGTGTGTGTGTGTGTGTGTGTGTGTGTGTGTGTGTTAAAAAAAATAACGAAATACATTAGCACAAGAATGGTCTATGCAATGATAACAGTTAAACCAACCTGAAGACAAACACTAATAAAATAATAAATAAATAAATAATAATAATAATAAATTTCCACCCCTAATAATAATAATAATCTTTATTTCTTTAGTACATGTACAAGGTATACAGGCCTAGGTGACATCAATGACATACTACTATATAGAAAGCTCCTTGTTATGCTGAGCATTTCGGGCAAATTAGGTCAATTTTGTCCCCGGGATGCGACCCACACCAGTCGAATAACGCACAGGTACCTATTTTAGTGATAGGTGAACATGGACAGCAGGTGTCTTAAGGAAACACGTCCTAACGTTTCCACCCTTACCGGGGATCGACCCCCGGACCTCTGTATGTGAGCTGAGTTACTGTATTCTTACCATACGCAGGACACACGAATATGAGGAAGAAACTTTCTCAGGTTAATTTATTCACAGATGGTTATTAACCCAGGGGAAAAAATAAGACAATGATCCAGTATTGAAACTTTTTAAACGACGACGTTTCGCTTGATTTTCAAGGTTTCTTCAAGCCACTAAGCTCGGTATACACACAACATTACATCTTCAACCAAGAATAACGCAAGACAAGCCGCATGCCGTGGCTTATGTCCTGTGGCTTGTTTCTTCCTGGTTCCTTCTCTAGGAAGCGACTAAGCCGACCAGCAACATTGACTAAACTCCAGAGTACCGAAATGAACAAATGGCACAATACCGTGACTGGAACAATACACAAATAACCCGCACATATAAGAGAGGAGCTTATGACGACGTTTCGGACCGACTTGGAGCATTTACAAGTCACACTAACACAGAGTACCAATTTCCTGCTGTGGAATGGAACGCAGATTTAAGTAAACATAGCTAGACGTCTCGGCCCACCCGGAAATCGAACCCACGTTCTTTCTGTTGCGGGCTGTTTATAACTCGCCCAGGTTTAGCACTTCTTCATAAACATAATAACAACAATTACCTGCCACACACTCCGCATCTTGATCCCACCTGAGGCTACTTGCATATTCTTCTAAGTATTAGTTTTGCAGTAAACTAAAACTATTATAAAAAAAATAAAAGTGCCACCGCCAAAAAGTCTTGATGGTTGTAAAGGAAGTGGTTGTTAATGGCAGCTGAAAAAAAAATGAATAATAAAAATCGGGGTAAAATGGCAAGTTCCATTATTCTTAAGATTATTGTGGGCGGAAATGTGCAAGTAGTAATAGGTGTGTGTGTGTGTGTGTGTGTGTGTGTGTGTGTGTGTGTGTGTGTGTGTGTGTGTGTGTGTGTGTAATTCACAGAAGAGACCAGACAAACGTTGCTAGAAAAGTTGCCCCATTAAAGGTTAATTCTCCAACAAGGTTTATATGTCGCGAGGTTCTAATTTCCAATTTGTGGGTTAATCGTGAATCGCCCCAGCCTCGGTATTGTGACTTTTAGTCTTCAGAGTGAAAAGGCAAAATTATTTACGCACCGCTGTAAATCTTCTCATCTTGTGGGTGTTTACCTCGCTCCATATGACACCTGTGCCACCTTGGCATCGATATATGTAAACAAAGCTGCAGTGACCACCATCATTTAGTAACGTGGAGCTTCAAAGGTCAGATTACGGCCTCCTGAAATCAGGGGTCTGTCTTTGCTGATATATATATATATATATATATATATATATATATATATATATATATATATATATATATATATATATATATATATATATATGTCGTGCCGATTAGGTAAAACTTGCGATTTTGGCTTAAATAGCAACGCTCACCTTGCCTAATAAGACAGGAAATTTGTGTATGCAATAATTTCGCCAAATCATTCTGAACATAAGAAAAATATATTTCATTGTGTTTGTTTGTTATTAAATTAATGTTAACGTATCGGCCGATTCCTAAAATATATTTAGTTCGGTTAGGCTAAATTAAATTGCGCTTGTTGTAATAAGGTTAGGTAGGTTTTCAAAGTTTCTCTTGGTACAAAATTATAAATTCTTACATTAACATAAATGAAAAAATATATCTTTAAACGTATAAGAGAAAATTTTAGAAAGGACTTAATTTTAGATGAGTTCTTGCTAATTGACCAGTTTTACCTAATCGGCACGACATATATATATATATATATATATATATATATATATATATATATATATATATATATATATATATATATATATATAATATATATATATATATATACATGTATATTGTGAAGATCGAGACACTAATGCAACATATGGGAATCTTTATTAAGGAAACGTTTCGCCACACAGTGGCTTCATCAGTCCGATACAAGGCAACAAAGGGCAAGGAGAGGAGTAGTTTGAGGTAATTAGTCCCTCAGCCTGCAATCAATGTGTTAGGTCCATCACTGTTGTGATGGACGAGGCAAGAGGAGGTGGGATCACAGTGGACCAGAACTCTTCTCCAGGCTGAGGAACTGACAACCTCAGATCTACGTCTTCAAGAATGATGGACTATTACATCGTCTTAAGAACTCTACTGCTCCTTCCTACTTTCTGTACTTGACTGAAGAACCCTAATGTGTAGGCAAAACGTTCCTGAATAAAGATGCCTAACTGTTGCCTATGCGTCTTACTATATATATATATATACATACTGTACCTACAATTTCATATATGCCCAAAAAACCACTGAAGACCAATTTTAAATAACATAAAAAAAACTACGCTTAATCTACAACGCATCTTGAAGTACGTCAAGCAAAAAGCTGGTGAAGGTGTACAAGGTGACCATCTCGCGACGTGTACAGCGTTTTTAACCTCACGCGTCCAGACATGACGCTCAAGTTCATCTGAAGCTTGTATATTACACTACAGATCTGATAAGTGAGTTCCCCAAGCGACGTTTATTCCCGCCAGGGTACAATCTTGAATGCAAGGGTTCGTTTACTAGGTCTAAATCCTAGCGTCTAAATCCTAGGGGTACTTAAATCCCTAAAATAAAGTCAACTCAGAGAGATTAAGGGAAACCGGTTAGCCGGACTTGAGTCTTAGAGGTGGGAAGTACAGCTCCTGAGCTCTGAAGAAGGGGTTTACCTGGAGAGGGTTTCAGGGGTCAACGCCCCCGCGGCTTGGTCTGAGACGAGGCCTCGTGGTGGATCAGGGTCTAATCAACCAGGCTGTTACTGCTGGCCGCACGCAAACTGACGTCGGAACCACAGCCCGGCTGGTCAGGTACTGACTTTAGGTGCCTGTCCAGTGCCTTCTTGAAGATAGCCAGGGGTATATTTTTGTTGATATGTTGCACTTTTTAACTGCAGTGTAGACACGCCTCTGGTAAGACAGTGGTGGAGTGAGTGATGATGAAAGTCTTTCTTCTTATTCGGTGGGAAACGGCAGATTTGTGAATAGAAAAATAAAACTCAGAGAGAAAAAAAGGAACCACACAATTACCCTGTGGTCAAAAACATAATAATCTATATTCAACAGAAAAGAAATAACGAGAATATTTTCGCTCTAGCTAGAGACTCTTCTTGGGCTAAGTTGAGAGCCACGAGCCTAAAATGAACCCCTGCAACCAGAAACAGAAGCATACAAATAGACGAGCACACACACACCAGGAGCTGAGTCTCGACCCCTGCAACCACAAATAGGTGAGTACAAATAGGTGAGTACATACACATACACCTCTGCCTCATTCTCTTTCTCTTTTCCCCTTTCCCTTACCTTCCCTATCTCCACCACCCACAACATGCCCCTTTGCCCTTTCCATGAGCACAAGGAAGAGGATGTGGGTTGTGGCGAGGAAGGGAGAATATTTTCTCTCATTTCCTTCTTTGAATGGGAAGGCATCAACAACAACAACACTCTCAAATCTTTCATTCAAAACAGATATGCATTATTTTGTACACCAAAATGCAATATTACATCACAAAAATAATGAGTAAAGGCTTTTGCCTACTTGTCGTTTAAAGATATTTTTTTTCATTTATGTTAATGTAAAAATTAATAATTTTGTACCAAAAGAACCTTAGAAAACCTTATTATAACAAGCGCAATTTAATTTAGCCTAATCCAACTAAATATATTTTAGAAAAGTTTACAATAATTTAATAATAAACAAACAATGAAATATATTATTTTTCGTTAGATTCAGAATGATTTTTGCGAAATTATTGCATACACAATTTTTAGTTTGCCTTATTCGGCAAGAAGAACGTTGCTAGTTAAACCAAAATCGCAAGTTTTATTTAGGAACTAATAACTACTGATAAAAGTCCCTGGTGAACGAAGCGTCTCATTAAAAGGCCATAATGTGCATTTTGTCTTATTTACATACTTGGGGGCCTTTCTTCACACCTTTCAGAGATACGCCCTCCAATTACGCCACGGAAATCACCGAAAATGTCAGAATGAGTATGAAAATGTACAAGATACGGTGGGGGTGGCTTATCTAGACTGCAGGGGTTCTTAACCGGGGGTTAAGAACCCCTGTAGTCTAGATATTTGATCAAGTTTATAAAGCCTTTAGTACAGGGGTTCCCAACCTTTTCTACGCCTCACACTCCTAGGAAATGTTGCATCCCCTACAAAAGAAATATCACATTTGGAGATGAAGAAGTCAAATCTCTAATTTTCGAATCACAAATTGAACTAAATACGGTACTGCGGGTGAACATATTGAACTCAAAAAATAAGCTTTTGAAATGCCATCTCGCACCCCTGCTCTAGCAGGCAAAAACGTCGCAATAAAAAAAAAAAGGTCTACTTCTTGACATGACTTTCTCCACTATCATCTTACAAGTTCGCTCGCCCATCTCACCACCACCACCACCACCTCACCACCACCACCACCACCTCACCACCACCACCACCACCTCACCACCATCACCACCACCTCACCACCACAAAGCTCTCATTACCCAAATTTCAACCAAGACTCACTATCCCTTACATACGTGTACCCACGCCGCGTTTAACCTCGTTTAGCGACAAACCTTTTGTCTGGAACAACCCGGAACATTTTTTTTGTAACCTAATTTACCCACAATACTAATGACCTGATTTACATAAACACCTTTTAGCTTAATATGCGTAAAAAAAAAAAAGTTAGTTTCATTACATGCATTTGCTATATAGAATCTATTTAGCGCTTCTTTGAGATAATAATAATAATAATAATAATAATAATAATAATAATAATAATAATAATAATAATAATAGTGTTTACCAGTATTTCACTTTAATTAACCTGCACCTAAGCTAATCTAATCCAACCTAACAAATTAATTTAACCTAACCTAACCAAATGCAGCATGACCTAACGTAAACTAACCTAGCATAGTCTAGTCTGATCTAAATTAACCAAACCTAAACTAACTAGACTAATTTAACCTAAATCCAGACCAGGTCTGGAGGCCTAGTCTGGGATTAAGCCTCGCGGGGAAGGGGGGCGGTGATCCCAGAGAACGTCTTCAGATAACTTCATGGAATGGTTAAATGGGTATAGGAGTAGATAGTTTCGATAAGTGAATAACTAAATTAATACGCAAAGACGTTAATCTGCATTCACAGATACATACATGTGTGAATTTACGTGAGTGTGTGTGCTCAATGAGTCGTGTATGAAGGTGTATTTGCACGTGTGTTTATATAAATGCAGGTGTATGTAGCATGCATATATATATACATAAGTAAGTTTCTGCTTAATGACTAGTGCTGTGAAGGAGTCACGATCTTGTTGTCTCTCTCACGAGGGGAAGGGGAGGCTGAAGTGATAGTTTCTGCCGAATGGTGGTTTGGCAGGCAAGACAGAGCAAGCAAGCAGGCAGGCAGACAGGCAGGCAGGCAGACAGGCAGGCAGGCAGGGAGGCAGGCAAGGCAAGCAAAGACACAAGCACCTCTTACACACACACATTTACCGATCTTAAGAACAATATTCAGAAATACCAACAGAGATTCTTTAATCAACCTACAGACTACATATCAGCACCAGTATGGAGTTCTGACCTGATCTAGTATATCCAGAAACTAAAGAAAGTCCACAGATTCGCAACAGGACTAGTCTCAAGGCTCAGAGGAACGACCTATGAGGAATGAACCAATGAGCTAAACCCCCTCATGACAGAATAAGCAGAAAAGACATGATCACGACGTATGGGATTCTTGGTGGATTCTTTGGTGGACTTTTGGTCTAATCGCCATTTAGACAAAACAAAAAATGTTGGGCTCTTCGTCCATGGACTGTGCTTGGAATGACGTAAACCTGCAAGCACAATCCGCAGACTCCAATTAATCTCGTGGTAAAAGTGACCCAACTTCGGGTGGAGGGAACCCGTCATAGAAGCCAAAGACGTAAATAAGTCAAAGAGATGTCAGGAAGTACTTCTTCAGCCTGAGGATTATTGGAAAGTGGAACGACCTGGATAAGAAAGTGGTGAAGGCATAACCCGTGCACAATTTAAAAAAAAGTATAATAGGGCCATTGAGGCCATGAACCTACTCTGACCGTTCGTGAGTAGTTGAGAGGCTAGACCAGGAGCAGAGACTGATTCCCCACAACCATACATAGTTGAGAACACCTATGTATGGTTGTGGGGAGTCGAGTACAGCTCGTGGAGTACAAGCCACACACCTGGGATTTCCATTTTACTTCAACTCATATACACAAAAAAAGATATCCAGACCAAACGAGGTTAAACAAAACCCGGTGAAACATTTCGCGCATTTACCAGGCATTAGCAAGTTGGAGTGAGAGCAAAACTGCACATCGTTATGCTAAGTGCTGGCTAATTTATGTTAATGCGACCAGACCAGGGCAAGCACTGCCCGCCGCCCCTTCAAACCTGCCTCTGCTGATGGTGCTGAAGCTGCCTAATCCCTCTCCCGCATCACCACCACCATCCCCACCACTTCCACCACCACGACCAATATAACCACCATCATACACTTAAACATATTTATACTACCACTACCACATCATATAAATGGTACATAATGCTGTCAAACTGCTGAGTAAGGCATGTGCAACGCTAGGTATCTTTATTGACGAAACGTTTCACCTACAGTCTTCATCAGATGAATTACAATCCTGGAGACAGATGACATGGAGAGATTATTTAAGATAATCAGTCCCTCAGCTTGTTGCATGAAAATCCGTCTCTTAGTCTACTACGTACCACCATCACTACCAAATCCCTACCGCTATCGCCACCACCACCTTCAGACTCCTCCCAAGCACAAATTACCGCCTTAAAACCTCATCAAGAAAGCCCCTCTCGTCTTTGTTAAACATCAGCTATGTACAGACTTGTCACGGGGGTAAACAAAGCACTGTGGCAAGCAAGCTCTTATAGGTGCTCCTAATTCACAACGTTCGCCGAAACAAGCATTAAGAGCTAGTCTCCTTTCGCCTGCTGCCCCTGTTCGCCTAGCAGTAGATACCCAGGAAATAATCGACTGTTGTGGGGCGCATCCTGAGGAAGGACTTATGTACCCTAATGAAAATACGCTGCAGTACTAGGCTTTTCTGAGTTATCCTGAGCTATAATACACAGAGGTCTTCTTCCTCACCTCGATGATTCTTCACACGGCATCAGTAAGGAAGCTGATCCCCAGGTAGAACACCATTCAATTTAAAACCCAACCATATCTAATTTAAAGTATAGCCCCCCAAACCCCCCCACTCCCTTCCCATGATGCAACCCGCAACAATCATTGGCTAGCACTCAGGTACCTATTTACAGGTGAACGGGAACTGCAGGTGCAGAGTCTTACCCGTTCAGAACGCTCTTCCATTCAAAATCTCTCTCTCTTTACATTTCCTTTCAAGGCAGGTGAGATATCCACGCCGGAAAGTATGCACACATCTTTTTTTTTCTTGGCAGACTCAATAAAGCATCGAAGTATATAATCGACCTGCAACACTTGGACTTTATTCTCTGCAACATAAATGAGATATCTTATGTTATATACATGGAAAATATTATGTAAGTCAGGTTCCCAATTCGGCCCAATATATTAATTATTGGAGAGAGATTAGCTATAGTGAGACTTGCAATGAATGTATCCTTCAAGGGAGTAGAACGAGTGTATCATCAGACTGATTCTTCAAGGGAGTAGAACGAGTGTATCATCAGACTAATTCTTCAAGGGAGTAGAACGAGTGTATCATCAGACTAATTCTTCAAGGGAGTAGAACGAGTGTATCATCAGACTGATTCTTCAAGGGTTGGGAAGTGCCTTAACTATGGTGAAAGGCTCCTAATCCAGAGTATTTAAGTTACCATGCTTTTCTTGGATTACACCTAATTACATCCTGTTCTTCAGGCTCTGTATGACCCCGACGAGTTTAGTGTTTCCGCTTGAATTTAATAATAATCCCAATGAATACATTCAAAGGATATTATGTTAACAACAGTTGTCTAAGAACTATGTAACTACCAGATATTACAAGAAAAAATGCCGGAGCAAAGTTTTTAGTGTTCTGCTGCTCCATCACCCAGGTTATGACGGCATTGTGGGCTTAGGGCTACAGACACCAATAACTTGGTTGATCAGGTCACTAGATAAGGTTGACTGCAGGTCGGATTCGGAGAGTAATGTCCTGACACATGTTATATGTTAGTTGTTTTTAAAACCAGCTAGTAGATTATTTAAGACGCGTGTAACACTTGTGTATCTTTATTGTGGAAGTCTGCACAATAAAGATACCCAAGTGTTAAACATGTGTTAGTGATTGGAGATGCATTATCCCCTTAAACTACTACTGAATATCTTCTATTGTTTGCCAGTATTATTCTCTGTGTTGGACTGATAAAGACACTGGTTAAAAGCCTCCTCCCTGAGAGCTTGGTTAGTCACTCTGTTAGAAACACATCAAGCTGCCTCTTGAAGCCAGAGTTCTGTTGGAAAATCTCCTTATTTTTGAAACAAGGATTTTGAAAATCCTCAAACCCCTTCATGTTTACTGAGTTATATTTTTGTCATTGGGAATATTATGCACTACAGTATCTGCCATGCCACTAATTCTGGCAGGAGAACTTTTTCAGCGTGCAGATTTTAGACTCAAGTCTCTTTCGTGTATAAATTGTGAAACACGCTCCTCTCTCTTACGCTCCGGTGAGAAGTGTGAATGATTTTAGGCGTTCCAAATAATGTGTGTTTTTAACTTTAATGGATGCGGGCAGAGAAAGTTCTCTGCACATTCTAAAGATCTGCAATTTCGACAGCCTTAAATGGGGCTGTTAGTGAGCAGCTACATTATGTCGCTAAAGTTAAGGTGCTTTAAAGAGTGTCCTCATTGACTTGGCATCTCTTGTTTGGAGAGATCTCGTTATCCAGTCTTTCATTTTCCTTGCGGTTGTAATAGTGCCATCATCGAGTGCCTTGAGCAGATTGACTACCCTGTCTTGAAGACACGGCTGCTGATGCTGCCGATTGACTGCCGCCAAACGGAGATCTCTCATCATCCTGGGATGATGAGAGGTCGGTCGATACTCATCCTGGGATGATGGGAGGTCGGTCGATACTCATCCTGGGATGATGGGAGGTTGGTCGATACTCATCCTGGGATGATGGGAGGTCGGTCGATACTCATCATTCTGGGATAATCAATACCGATTTATCCCTCTTCATCGTAGAATGATGAGGATTGACTAACCATCTCAAACATTCTGAGATGGCGAAGATGGGCCCTCTCATCGTACTGGTATGATCAAGACTGAATAACCATCTCACCATACTAGGATGCTCAGAATTGATTTATCCCTAATTATCCTAGTATGCTGATGATTGTATGATTCATCATCCCTAAGTATAATAAAATGTACAACACAAAATACAGAGAAAAACGAAATATTATACAAATTCTTTGAATGGAGGAGTCCTGCAATAGGCCTACTAGCCCATGCTAGGCAGGTCTAACTCACGCTCACTCATGTATCTGTCCAACCATTAAATATATATATATATATATATATATATATATATATATATATATATATATATATATATATGTCGTGCCGATTAGGTAAAACTGGTCAATTAGCAAGAACTCATCAAAAATTAAGTCCTTTCTAGAATTTTCTCTTATACGTTTAAAGATATATTTTTTTCATTTATGTTAATGTAAGAATTTATAATTTTGTACCAAGAGAAACTTTGAAAACCTACCTAACCTTATTACAACAAGCGCAATTTAATTTAGCCTAACCCAACTAAATATATTTTAGATACGTTAACATTAATTTAATAATAAACAAACACAATGAAATATATTTTTTTCGTTATGTTCAGAATGATATTGTCGAAATTATTGCATACACGAATTTTCACTTGTCTTATATGGCAAGGTGAGCGTTGCTATTTAAGCCAAAATCGCAAGTTTTACCTAATCGGCACGACATATATATATATATATATATATATATATATATATATATATATGTAAATAAAATTTTTGCAAATGAATGATATGCTGGTGAAGGGCTCTTGATTCAGAAAGTTAGAGTTATTCCCTCTCTCTCTCTCTCTCTCTCTCTTGGATCGCACCTGTTGGTTTTATATAATAATAATAATAATAATAATAATAATAATAATAATAATAAAAATAAATGGGAACGCTAATTGGGTTTTCACAGGTGTGTTAGGATCAAATTATTATTTTTTTCGTCTTCTTTCTTCTTCTTCTTCTTATTATTATTATTATGTGTCAGCGCAGTATATCCTACATACAGCGCCAAGGGAATACGGGGTAATCACATTTGTTCCAAGGAAGAAGAGGGCAGCTCCACTTCCCCGGTTCAAGAGCCCTTCACCAGCATTAAGGTTAAGCTTGGTTACGGAACTTAAGTTAAGCATCATATAATTAAGCGTACAAACGTCTGTTTATGTACGCTTATTTTTATATCTTAATTAGACTTGTTCTTATGACTTTGATGATCATTTCAGATTAACGCTTAATCTTTTATGGTGATGAAACAAAGGGGAAATTTAGATTTAGACAATTTTAGATTTAGAAAGGTTATAGAAAAGCACTGGTATGGCAATCGAGTTGTGGATGAGTGGAACAAACTCCCAATAGAGGAGGAATAATGGTACACGAACTCTCGCCGAAGCGAGAACCTTTGGTGCCTTTGCAAAATAGGTTAGACAAGTACATGAGTGGCTGTGAGCTGGATCTGCCTAACGTGCCAGTAAACCTTCCGCAGTGCTCCACTAGTCAATGTTAAACCTGGCTGCGAGAATACAGTTCCTGCTTCGGTATTAGCGGACGGAGAGTAGAGCCTTCACAGTACCCCTCTCTATCTCTCTAATATATATATATATATATATATATATATATATATATATATATATATATATATATATATATATATACTATATATATAATATATATAAATCCTCTAGGAATTTTCGTCTAACAAGATGGGCACCTTCAGTCAGTCTCTTGGAAGATGTCCAATTTGTCAACCAAATGTACTTCTTAAAAAAATTGATTACATTTTCACCGTGGTTATCCAGCAACATATGATATTGTCTGTTTTTTTGGGGGGTTAACCTTTTGCACAATACTAGATATAGAGATTAAACAATAGGTCTCATCTTACGCACTAACATATTCACGCTCAGAGCCGTCAAGGCAGAATTAGCTACATCTTAACCACTCGGGGGTCTTAGGAATGAGCCTAAGTTTATGTGGCGGCTGGTTGAGCACGGACTGACCTGAAACACTTAAGCCAGGGAGAACGACCCAGACCACGCCCCTTCTAGCTTTACCGCCGGAACAATTACTTCTAACTACCTGCACTTAATGGCCAATAGTGGGGTGGCTAGCCTGGATACCAGGAAAAGAAAGAATGAGAATGAGAGAGAGAGAGAGAGAGAGAGAGAGAGAGAGAGAGAGAGAGAGAGAGAGAGGGGGAGATGATGTAGGTAACAGCTCTTTACTTGTAAATAAAGTTAGCAACCTTAATCTAACCTTGTAAAACCCTATGTAAAAAAAGAGAAGGAAAAATAAAGAGAAAGTGAGTGAGATGGAGAGAGAGAGAGAGAGAGAGAGAGAGAGAGAGAGAGAGAGAGAGAGAGAGAGAGAGAGAGAGAGAGAGAGAGAGAGAGAGAGAGAGAGAGAGGAGAGAGGAGGGAGAGGAAAAAGAGAGAACCAGAGTCAATACTCAGGTCTACCCACAACAGTCTCTCCGGGCAGTGCCCACTGGAGCGTCCAATGTTTGCAGCTGTAAAGCCAGACTAATAAAGTTTTGCAATAACACTGCAGTACAATAGAGTTGATAGCTGCTTACTCGGTACTGAAGCGTCTCTATTACTTTATTTTCAACGCAACAATTATCATTCCACATTTTATACTCTCACTTTATTTTTAATTTCCAAGCTAATAACTGAAAGTAGATAAGCTCATTTCAAAATGCATCCCTTTCCCGGGTATACCATAAAAACAAAAAAAAAAGAGCACTGTAGCAGGCCTACTGGCTCATGGTACGCAGGTCCAAGTCACACCCTCTCAAGAAGGAAGGAGCACTGCAGCAGGCCTACTGGCCGTACTACTACCTTTTTTCCGTGCCACTTACAACATATGATCAATTCTACCGGTTGAGGAGATGTGTGTGTATGTTGCAGTGCATCCCGCACCGTCAAGAACACAGTTACAGCATCCTATCTTTCATATACAAGTGAAAGAGCCAGAGATTTGTACGCCCGTTTACAGGAATATAAATCTGCCTGCAGAGTGAATGACGCGCGGAATGCGTGCGTGATGCACAGCTGCGCACTCCTATCTCATGAACTGGAAACAAGCACATTTATTATAAAAGGTAAAAAAAAAGTCGGCGTTTGGAATCCGCAGCCATTCATGTCACTGATACTCTTACGCAAAACAAAGGGACATTCCTTGTGGCAAAAACCTAACCCACAAACAATTTTGAGGTCAAGACCTTTCTTAACGCGACCTGACATTATATGCAGTGTACTTTACTGTGCCTGACCTCACCCTCACCTGACCTCTCTTGAACTTAATATGCCTAGCTTTCATTACTACATTGTTCGTTAATAAACACACACACACAAAACAAAAAGACACAGGCTTAGTTCTTAATTTATGGGATTAAAAAACTGGGAACTCTGTAATATGTACCGAGTAATTTTTGTTGAAATATTGAGTCTAAAAAAATGACGACGAGGAGGAAGATAGAGAAAATGTTGTGGTGGTGGGAGGAAGAGTAGGAGGAATAGGAAGAAAAGGAAGATAACGAGAAATAAGATGAGAACGGGCAGTGGTAGCATGCCAAAAGCAGTAATAAAATAAGGAATATTGCTGGTAATGAGTCTGGAAGACCACGACCTCGACGTTCAAGAGACACTTGTGCTGTATGACTCGTATTATTGTTCCCTGTGTGTGTGTGTGTGTGTGTGTGTGTGTGTGTGTGTGTGTGTGTGTGTGTGTGTGTGTGTGTGTACTCCTCGTCGTTAATTGAAAAATGTTTCACTCTGTATTTCTTCGAAGTCCTTCATTAAGTAATAATGATCGTCATAAATTAGAAACAGAATGGGAGCAAGTACTGGTCCTTGTAGGACGTTTCTTGTAACTGTTCCCCATGATACTCATTCTTGTGGCACTACAATATTGCTGTGCCCCATGATACTCATTCTTGTGGCACCCCAATGGTGACCCTTATAATAATACTGATCCCTGAGGCACCCCATTCATGGCCTGTCTCATGATGGAAGTTGTCCTCTAATCACTGCTCTTATCTTCTCAAACAAAATATCACATCTAATAAAAAAAGTTAAGTTGGAGGAACTCTATATAAGGAACTCTATATAAAAAGTCTGAATTTCAAATTGCAATAGAATATCTCATCTTGAGCTATGACTGTGATGTTATCAGCCTGTTGACGTTGCCGAGGGAAGTGGGCTAATCCCCTTGATCCTTTCTAGAAAATATTTGCAGAAGTACCGACAACATGCTAGTAAAACTACACAGGAGCAACTAGTGAGATATCTATGGAGGCTACGTTTCGACCTCCAGGGACTTTGTCAAGCCTACACCGATATTGGCTTGATGAAGCTCATGTAGAGAGCAACGTATCAGCAGTGTCTTATTAATTGCTCGTGTGACCCTTTTATCTAACCTCTATTAAAAACATAATAAGGAAGGAGCACTACAGCAGGCCTACTGGCCCATTCTTTCACACATCCACATAATACACATTATGCGTAGAGTAACATAACAGCAGTTATTTTTTATGGGCTCTATCTCTCATGCCTTGAAGGGAGTCGTCAACTTTGAACAGTACTCTTGATGAGAGAGCGCATTTGACTCGAATAAGCAAGTTAGACATGAGAGCCAAGTGTTCTACCTCGCAGTTTGCATCTACAGTAACTTGAGTACCATTGCTAAACCCATAGAAGCCATGCAGTTCCCGGGGAATGTAAGGCAACTTGGTTTGATCCTGGAAAAGGGAAGAGTTGCTCCAATTTCTTTGATCAACAGCCCTTCACTGGTATCTAAGCATCTTCTTTAAGGGCCTCAGCATCGACACAGTTTAAAAAGAGGCTTGATCAACTATGTGGGCAAAGTTAGGTAGCATACGGAGAATCTAGATTCGCCTATTTACGCTGAATGATCCACAAGGATTTACGGATTCACACACACACAAAATAGTAATAATCCAATAATTGTATCGTCACACGATCACTACCTGTATCACCTTAGTGTCCACGACAGACAAGTTAAGAACACCTCAAGTAATCATTCTTACGTCCTTGATCACCCTGAGCGCTTGTGCTCTCCCCTCCCCATAAGACTGTTTAAACCACCCTGACCGCAACTACACCTGCGGTCAACACCATCTGTCTGCCAGGCTGGGGAAGAAGATACAGGCATCGGGGGCGTATTGCAGCCTTGTCAGTTTGCATGCAAATGACCCCACTCGACTGCTTACTCTGACGCAAAGCAATTGCTCGCTGGGTTTTGAAACGAGTACTTGACGATTTGCTCAAAGACTCGAGTATTTCTCCGTCCGGCTGACTGGTCTGAGAGCGAGCCGATATTAGCGTCGGGAGGGTCGAGCCACCACCATTCCTCGAGCTGAATGACTCACGCTTGTTTAGCATACAACATTCAAGCTCCACCACTGTTTAGGCTCCTGAGGTCGTTGCCAACAGCATTTCAGGATGGCAACTTCCACATCATCTGAACCACCTCAGCTGACAAGAGATACAGGGAACCGGGAACCCACGTGGGAGTACATTTGAGCACATAACAGTACAGGGGAAAAACAGATAGCAAGAGACTTTTAAAGTCTACACCCTGGCTCTCTAAAAATAAGATGGACTATCTACTAAAACCTCGAATGAGGGCTATAAACTATTGATGAGACACTTGTGCAACATTTCGGCATATTTTTTTCTGGAAACTTTTAGCCAGCCAGTGGCTTCTTCAGTCCAATGCAGAGAAAGGTGGAAGAGGAGGAGGAGTTTGAGGTAATCAGTCCCACAGCCTGGAGTCAATGTGTTCAGTCAGAGGCAGAGAGAGGAATAGAAAAGGTTCTCTCCCTACCCTCCACTTCCTTTAGTCACTGCCGCATGAAACAGCGGTGCAAATAAATACCCCATATCGTACTGTAAAAAACGATATGAACATTTTTAGAAAAGGCCGGAGTGGATAGAAGGTATGGGCTACAACTACCTTCACTGCAATAGTACCACTATTATTGCAACTACTCTTGTTTCTCCACTGCCACCCACAAAGCTGTGTCAAAAGCTGTAATATTTTTTTTTTTCAAATATAGACAAAACAGTAAGGAATATTTCAACATTATCTGCTGAAAAGACAAGAAACAAATTAAAACTGTGTCATGGCATGCAACAGTTTGTGTAGGTGTTTACACCATCAACTGCACGTAAGAGTACAGTTGACGGTGTAAGCAAGAGTACAGTTGATGGTGTAAGCAAGAGTACAGTTGATAGTGTAAGCAAGAGTACAGTTGATGGTGTAAGCAAGAGTACAGTTGACGGTGTAAGCAAGAGCACAGTTGACGGTGTAAGCAAGAGTACAGTTGATGGTGTAAGCAAGAGTACAGTTGATGGTGCAAACAAGAGTACAGTTGATGGCACAGAAAACAGTACTTCATTGGCCACAGAGAGCAGCCACTTCCAAGTAAACAGAGAGGGGCTGACGTACCTCAAGAATGCCTCTTGCTTCCCTCCTCCCCTCCCATCCCTCAGATGCAAATATCATTAATCTTCATATATCAAGCAGCTCGTGTCATGCATTTATGGCCAGGCTATCTCTGAAAGGTCTTCCTCCGCAACACTTTAATCACAGCAGCTCACAGTTTTGTGTACAGATGGCGAGGCATCTTAACACCACTTGACGAATTTATGGTAACAAATTTTCGGGAACGAAAAATAAAAGTCACATTATTTAGGCTACAACTATCACCACTCACCTATAAACATACACACACTATATATATATATATATATATATATATATATATATATATATATATATATATATATATGAAGGAGGGGTGTTAATATTGCAGTTTTGTAACTGTGGTGTAAAGCACCCCTCTGGCAAGACAGTGATGGAGTGAATGATGATGAAAGTTTTTCTTTTGGGCCACCCTGCCTTGGTGGGAATCGGCCGATGTGTTAATAAACAATAAAATATATATATATATATATATATATATATATATATATATATATATATATATATATATATATATATATATATATACTGTACTCGGCACAAAGTCCGCAGACTGTACTCGGCACAAAGTCCGCAGACTGTACTCCGCAGACTGTACTCGGCACAAAGTCCGCAGACTGTACTCCGCAGACTGTACTCCGCAGACAGTACTCAGCACAAGCGTCAAAGGTCACAGTCAATGACAGTAATTATCGCAGTATATTTCTGGTGGTTTATGAGTGGCTCCCTCTAGGACAAACCCATCCGGGTGTTTGCTCAAACAGGTTTGAGTCATTACCATATCTCCCGGCCACGAAACAACCAGCAATACTGCGCTCCATTTGCATAAGCGCTATTATTTCAACATAAAAACAAATCACCAATATATTATTTTTCATAAAAAAATTTTTGAGACCCATAATTTTTTAGTTAATAGTTTAACCAGCCCTCCCCCCTCCCCTTTCGAATATACCATATAAATGTTAGTAATGAGCTGAAAGTTGTTAAATGACAGAGTGAGCCAAATAGAATTTGTGGTGTCTGTTGCGTTGTTTCCTCTCTGGTTTAGCGCTTCACAAAAGTGCTAATTCATTAACGTTAGAAGTATTTAACACTTTCATCCATAAAATATAGAAAAATAGTATCAGTGTTTGAATGTTCGTACTAATAAACTAGCTTATGAGCCTTCAGTAAAGGCGTATTAAGAGCGAGAAAGGAATAAAAGACTTTTTTCAAAGTAAATTAACTTCAGTCCAATGGATTGATAAAAAGTAACCTGATGGGCGAAACGTGTCCTGTATATAATCCCCTGAGGCTGCACACATACCTGTTCTATACAGGCTTATCACTATGCTGACCATCTCTGTATATAACTTGATATATTATAATTATCGATAATTATAAAAACAGACATGAAAGACACAATCAGTGTGGATATTTTAATGTAAGTGTCTCAATTCTTCAATGTAATAAATAACATTTCCCTTGGACATCAACCTCTAATCACATCTATTGACATTACCTATATAAAAAAAACAGACATAACGCTGTATTAATCTTCGATTAACGCAGGAGAACCCGAGGTAATATTAATTTTAGAAGAAAATTAATGTTCTTGGCCATAACATTTTTATATTGTTTCTCAGTACGGTACGAACAAGAGGCAATCTTGGTACGTTATGGCCAAGGGGCAATCTTGGTACGTTATGGCCAAGGGGCAATCTTGGTACGTTATGGACAAGGGGCAATCTTGGTACGTTATGGCCAAGGGGCAATCTTGGTACGTTATGGCCAAGGAGACATCTCCGTCTCACATGAAGGTACAATATGTATGCTCCTCTTGACCAAGAGGACAAGGGTACAAATTTGTTCATTACAAACAACGTGACATGTAAACATTCTGGAGAAGGAAAGATTGCAAGATCTAATGTAGCAAGATGTTTTGTGTGTCATCCATGCAGTGTCAACATTTTTAAACGTCAGTACTAAAAAAAATCACGTGAAATAGATATCCCTCGCTACTTAATTCATTACTGTCAAAAGTAATTAATATGTCACTTGTATATCATAGTTTTGCTGGGCAATAGTGAAGTATATAATTTTTACACAATGGATGGTGAGCATAAAATTCGCAATTCAGGGCTTTATAATACGAATATGACCCGTTAACAGAAAGTGATGCCAGCGTAAATTGTTCTTTTTTTGCAGCCAAAACGAATTCACAAATCTATTTTCAATAAGCTGGAAATTTACAAAGTGCTTGTGACATTGTATATGCACCGAGAGGTGAGTTTAAATCCCAGGGAATATATACCGAGTGGTGTATCTTTCGTGGTATATTCACTGAGAAATGCCTATCTCTAGTCGTATATTTACCCAGAGGTGTCGATCTTTCTTGGTATATACACCAAGGTGTGTACCTCACACGGTGAGGATCCGGGTTCGATTCCCTGCGATGGTTGAAACACTGGGAGTGTTTCCTTACACCAGTTGTCACTGTTCACCCATCTGTATAAAATGGGTACCTGGGTGTCACACCCCGGGACAAAATTGACTTAATTTGCGGGAAATGCTCAGCATAACAAGGGGCTTTCTATATAGTAGTATGTCATTGATGTCAGCTATGGTCTGTATACCTTGTACATGTACTTGTAGAAATAAAGATATTATTATTAGTAGTAGTTGTGAATATTCACCAAAAGGTCAGTAACTGATGGCTTATATAGGCCGTATATACCAAGAAGTATTTATCTTAATGTATATGCACTAAAATTTACCTAAATCCCAATTTCCTGGTATTAAGTATTCTTCTTTGTTAGTGTGCAAGTGATAAGCAACATTAATGGCTCATGCACAGTAGATAGGCTTCAAATCTAACAAACACTTGAAGCGTCTCCAAACAGTGCCGGAATTGCTCGAAAAGGTATATGTTGGTAAATATATATATTTTTTTAAGTTTAAAAGTGGGCAGACAAAGCAACACCATAACTCCCAATATTTTTAGAGCATTAAATTTGGCTCTCAACCAAGGAGGGCAGAATCTCCTTTGACCACAATGGAAACTCTCCTTAAACTATATGCTTAGAACCCCATCTCATAAATTTTCACGGGGAAAACCGGAGTTATGGGTGTTTAAAATGGGCTGAAATAAGAGGGGTGAAGGAAGGGGTGGGCTGTGCGTGGGCGGCAGGGTGGTGGTCGTGGTGAGTGGGCGGCAGGGTGGTGGTCGTGGTGAGTGGGCGTACGCACCACCCACCCTCTGACTGTGACATCAAGACACATTTTACTGAGCATTATGACGGTTTAACACCGTCCGCGTGGCTCCCACGCCTCGTCCGCGTGGCTCGCACGCCTCGTCCGCGTGGCTCGCACGCCTCTCTCGTGCACCGACGGTCAAGTAACTTGATGTTTCCTTCTAGGACACCGATGGCCCATGACCGAAGGGAATCACATTCACGTACGCGTGCGTGTGGCCGTGCTTGCGTGGGCTTACCTATATGTGGTTGCAGAAATCGTGTGTGCGTGTGTGTACTCACCTAGTTGTACTCACCTAGTTGTGGTTGCAGGGATCGAGTCATAGCTCCTGGCCCCGCCTCTTCACTGGCCTCTACTGGGACACACTCTCTGTGCCATGAGCTTTATCATACCTCTTCTTAAAGCTACAAGTGGATCCTGCCTTTACTGCATCGCTTCCCAAACTATTCCACTTCCTGTGTGTACTCACCTAGTTGTGGTTGCAGGGGTCGAGTCAAAGCTCCTGGCCCCGCCTCTTCACTGGCCGCTACTGGGTCACTCTCCCTGCGCCATGAGCTTTATCATACCTCTGCTTAAAGCTATGTATAGAGCCTGCCTCCACTACATCGCTTCCTAAACTATTCCACTTCCCGACAACTCTGTGACTGAAGAAATACTTCCTAACATCTCTGTGATTCATCTGAGTCTTCAACTTCCATCTGTGTCCCCTTGTTGTTGTGTCCCATCTCTGGAACATTCTGTCTCTGTCCACTTTGTCAATTCCTCTCAGTATCTTGTGTGTGTGTGTGTGTGTGTGTGTGTGTGTGTGTGTGTGTGTGTGTGTGTGCGCGCGCGCGCAATCGGGCTGAGTATTTTGTTTTGGCGCATCACCTGACAAAAGCCAGTGTCAACACACATCTTCCTGACGAAGAAAACACCTTCACCGTGACTCGAGCACCAGATTCTTCATCTCATTAACTGTACCACCTCCGAGTACCTAGTGGTTCACCTCTCACAGGCAATAAACTATTTAATCTAGCAGAATAAACCTCAGTCTAGATACTGTGATGTCACAGCAAACCCCACCCCTGACGTCAGCAACCCCCACCCGTGGCGTCAGCAACCCACCCCTGACGTATAGCGTTGCACGACCCTGGTGTGACCTTGACGTCAGCACGTCGCTATGCAACGCTACACGATTCATACAGTTTTACAGGTTTTTTGTGTGAATATGATAATAATAATAATCCGACATACACTAAATCAACTTTTAATAACAAAAGAAATTTTATACATGTTTGAAAGCATTTTATCTATTACATTGGACGCGTGACCAAATCAATTGCAAATGGAATTCTCAATGTTGCAGAACCTAAGAGTCTATTGGTAGTAAAACGTTCACTAAATAACTATTAAACAGATGGTAATTTGCCTTTTGTTGACAAGTGCTTGGCACTCCAATCTTATGCATACACTTGCAGTTTTATAAATAAGTGTACCATCATTTATCCTAAGTGACGGAGTGGGGGATATGTCCATGGGGAAGCACTAACCCGTAGGGGGTCAAAGAACCTTGGAAATCGGAGGTAATCAGGTCTGATCCCAAGGAAGAAAAAAAAAAGGGGGGTTCTAGTTCCGTGGATGAGTTTAACATAGGAGTTAATATATTTTATTTTGCTCCGTGAACAATCAGCTTGTTTTAATAGCTCGTACAACAGTGCTCTGTGTAATCACCTAGTTGTGGTTGCAGGGGTCGAGTCATAGCTCCTGTGTCTGTGTTTAAGAGGAACGTCTGTGATGTTTACCAGGATATTTCATTTATTCTCTCTTAACACTGACAAGAAAATTGAATTGCATTTTTTCATCTCTAACGTTATAATTATAATAATAATAATAATAATAATAATAATAATAATAATAATAATAATATTATTAAAATTTAGTAATAGTAGCAAAAGTAGAAAAAGCAATTGTAGTAGTTGTAGTTGTAATAGTAGCAGTAATTGTAATAGCAGTACTAGTGGTTGTAAAATTAGCAATAGGAGCAGTAAAAGTAGTAATAGATAAGTAGTAATTTCTGTAGTAGAAAAAGTAGCAACAGTAGTAGTATTATTACTAGTTGCAGTAGTAGTAATAGTAGTAGCATTAGTAGTAATAGTAGTAGCATTAGTAGTAGTAGTATTAGCAGTAATAGTAGTAGCAGTAACAGTAGTAGTAATGGTAGTAGTAGCAGCAGCAGCAGCAGCAGTAACAGTAGTAGTAGTAGTAATAGTAAAAGTAGTAGTAACAGTATTTGTAGTAACTGTAATTAGCAGTAGTATGGTCAATCCATTTTTTCCTGGATTCAGAGCAAGTGTATAATTATAAGTACTCAGCGCAAGAGAAAACGAAACGCTTAACACAGCTGAGGATATAAACAAACATGGATCAGTTTTTTTACAATGTTCTGGTTAGGTTAGGTAAAGTTTGTCAGGAAACTGTTTTCTGACAAAAGTAGGCCTTAGACAGGGATGTGTGATGTCACCGTGGTTGTTCAACATATTTATAGATGGAGTTGTAAGAGAAGTGAATGCGAGGGTCTTGGCAAGAGGTGTGGGGTTAAAAGATAAAGAATCTAACACAAAGTGGGAGTTGTCACCGTTGCTTTTTGCTGATGACACTGTGCTTTTGGGAGATTCTGAAGAGAAGTTGCAGATGTTGGTGGATGAGTTTGGTAGGGTATGTAAAAGAAGGAAATTAAAAGTGGATATAGGAAACAGTAAGGTGATGAGAATAACAAAAAAATAGGTAACGGAAGATTGGATATCAGATTGGAGGGAGAGTGTATGGAGAAGGTGAATGTATTCAGATATTTGAGAGTGGACGTGTCAGCGGATAGGTCTATGAAAGATGAGGTAAATCATAGAACTGACTAGGGGAAAAAGGAGAGTGGTGCACTGAGGAGTTTGTGGAGACAAAAAACTTTATCCATGAAAGTAAAGAGGGGAATGTTTGAGAGTATAGTTATACCAACACTTTTGTATGGGTGTGAGGCATGGGTTGCGAATATTGCAACAAGGAGAAGGCTGGAGGCAGTGGAGATGTCATGTCTGATATCGTGGGGTTCGCCAAGGAGTTGTAGGTGAAAGGAAACACACGTCGGATGTACTAGGAGGCGTATAATGTGAGAGTTTTGAGTGGTAAAGCCTAGTCCTGCCTTGTTGAGTCTGTGCCTAGCGTGGAACTGAGAGGGTTGCTTCTCGCTAGCGGCTCACATGTGAGGGGCTCGTGACGTCACACTTAGCCAGGGAGCCTATCTGTAACATAGCTGGGATTATCCAAGTATACTACACAAGTATTCAGTACACTACTGACACTGATGGCGATGTGTGGTGTGAATATAATGCAGAGAATCCGTAGTTTGGAGTTTAGGAGGAGGTGTGGGATTACCAAAACTATTATCCAGAGAGCTGAGGAGGGGTTGTTGAGATGGTTTGGACATGTAGAGAGGCTGGAACGAAACAGAATGACTTCAAGAGTGTATAAATCTGTAGTGGAGGGAAGGCGGGGTAGGGGTCGGCCTAGGAAAGGTTGGAGGGAGGGGGTAAAGTGTCAGTAATAGTTCAGTAGTACTGTACTGTAGTATTTCAGTTATAATTGTTACTGATTCACCGCCTCCCTACGTGAATCACTGACCGTTAGGTAATTCAGAGCAGAGTACAGAGACGACAGGTCAGACCTGAGTGCTTCCCATATTTTTCCACTAATATATAAGTTACTAAGCCAAGCTACGTTTGTGTTTATTACCAAATCCATCAAGAACCCACACAACAAAAGGAGGTTTTGTGTGCGAGGGGTTTGGACTTCCAGCAAGCGTGCGTGATCGTGTTAGATAGAAGCAAATGGAGACAAATGGTTTTTAGGACTTGACGTGCTGTTGGAGTGTGAGCAAGGTAACATTTATGAAGGGATTCAGGGAAACCGGCAGGCCGGACTTGAGTCCTGGAGATGGGAAGTACAGTTCCTGCACTCTGAAGGAGGGGTGTTAATATTGCAGTTTTATAACTGTAGTGTAAGCATGCCTCTGACAAGTCAGTGGAGTGAATAATGGTGAAAGTTTTTCTTTTTCGGGCCACTCTGCCGTGGTGGGAAACGGCCGATGTGTTTTATAAATATATATATATATATATATATATATATATATATATATATATATATATATATATATATATAGCATGCAAAAGCACGAACGCACACACGCACGCGCGCTCTCACACACACACACATACACGACTAATCAGAAAATAAAATTATAATGCCTGATATAATTAAAGACAAACACGTAAAACAAATCTCACCAAGTATGTATATATTTAATTCCTTTCTCGCCAGACCTTGAACTTGTAAATGCAAGATGTTATAGAGGCGAGGACACGCCTATTACTCTTTATGGAGACGAGCTCCATAAGTCGGAACACCTGGTGAATAAAAATCCCCGAAATAAACACCAAATTCTCATAATATATTCAGGATTCATCGTGCCACTGACGTCTTGGCCATCGGAAATCTTGTTAACGTTAGGAGGAGCCATAATGGTGTTTGTTTTAATCAAGGACCTCGGTTCTAGCCCTGGCCCATTATTTTGTTTATTCATTTACCGTCGTTCGTTGCGAATTATGCTGGGTTTATGGAGATATATTTAGCCCTTTAAGAGCAATGTTATGGTACCGTGTAGTTAACACTCTTATAAACATATATTGCTAAATCTCTCCATGTACAGCACTTCAAGTTTTAAAATATACAGAAAATGCACTTGATGAATATTTTAATTCCCATGTCTTCGACTCGGCTTCAAAGTTTACATAGTTTTCTTATCAACTACGAAAACTTTTTATTACATGACTCTGCGGTGCAGAAAAGGCCGTTCCAGTTCGAGTAAATCAAGAATAACAACACTCAACTTGTTTATGACGAAGCAGCGTCGAGTTGCAGGTGGTAAAATTACCAAAGAGGAAATGAGTGGTGATTCAAGGAGGGTGAACTGTGCCCTGTCTGATGCGTATGGAGTCACAGCTCCCTGCTGGAGTCTATACCCATTATTTCTTGGTAATGAGAGGCGATAATCGCTGTGTTTTATGTTGGTATAAGTCTGTGTTTTGGTGTGTGGCAACCGTCTCTCTCTGACACTCCCACCTCGCAGTGTATGTGTGTACTCGCCTAATTTTGGTTGCAGGGGTCGTGTCATAGCTCCTGGCCACGCCTCTTCACCGGTCACTACTAGGTCACTCTCTCCCTGCTCAGTGAGCTTTATCATACCTCTTCTTAAAGCTCTGTGTGTGTGTGCAGTAATTATCTTGCTCTCACTGAGGGAGATATGTTTGTTCATCAGAAAACAGGAAAATGAGTCCTAAATACTGGTGTTTGTCAGTTGATAACTCAGTGATGTAACAACCGCTGCCTTTCCAGTGTTATGTATATAAATACCTGTCATTAAACACCTGGCTTTCTGGTTCAAGGTTTTCCTTTCCATTTAAACAACAATTGAACCTCAAAAGTGTTTATCTTCTTCGTAATTATTATTATTATTACTGTATCATTATTTTAGTATTATTTGAAGCAATAAACTCGTGTGTGTTATTCAGCGCAAAGAGTAGTAGAGGCTCGATCCTGCGTCTAGTAATCGTGAGACAAACAATGTGCTGAGCTGTACTCGCCCGGTACAACCTCACAATGAACCAGTCTACCTCACACACCACTTTGTATATAACCATCGTGGTTACTGTAACAGTTTTCAATAACATCGGTGATTGGATGGCCATTTTAGTATCTCATTTGCAATTACAATGCCTCTGGCGATCATTTGCAAGCTTGAAAATTGCTGTTGCAACTGTGAGACGAACAATGTTCATCCATAAACTTATCAGCGCTTACTCAACTAAAACTCCCAGGATGTAATAATTCTAATAATAATTCGTAATTATAGATAAAATTGCTTTGGCATGCGCGCGCGCGCACACACAGGAAGTGCAGCATTCTTGAGTGTTGTAGAAGAGGCAGGATCCATACATAGTTTTAAGAAGAGATACGATAAAACTCTTGGAGCAGGGAGAGAGTGGACCTAGTAGCGACCAGCAATGAGGCGGGGCCAGGAACTGTGAATCGACCCCTGCAACCGCAAATAGGTGAGTACACACACACACACACAGTACGTCCTATAACAAATAACTTCAAACTAGCGACATCTGGACGGTTACGGAATGCTTCCGTCATTTTGGGAGTTCTTGATGCTGGCGAAGGGCTCTTGATCCAAGAAACTGGAGCTTACCCTTTCCCTTCTCTCGTATGCACCTCCCGTTCCCCAGGCCATGTATGGCTCTTGTGGGTTTAGCACTTTATGATAATAAGATTGTAATATATAAAATACAATCTACTAGTGTTAATAGTGTGAATGGGGTGAATGGTGTGGATGATGGGGTGAATGGTGTGGATGATGGGGTGAATGGTGTGGATGATGGGGGTGAATGGTGTGGATGATGGGGGTGAATGGTGGGGATGATGGGGTGATTTGTGGATGATGGGGGTGAATGGTGTGGATGATGGGGGTGAATGGTGTGAATGATGGGGGTGAATGGTGTGAATGATGGGGGTGAATGGTGTGGATGATGGGGGTGAATGGTGTGGATGATGGTGTGAATGGTGTGGATGAATGGGGTGAATGGTGTGGATGAATGGGGTGAATGGTGTGGATGAATGGGGTGAATGGTGTGGATGATGGGGTGAATGGTGTGGATGATGGGGGTGAATGGTGTGGATGATGGGGTGAATGGTGTGGATGATGGGGTGAATGGTGTGAATGATGGGAGTGAATGGTGTGGATGGTGGGGTGAATGGTGTGAATGATGGGGGTGAATGGTGGGGATGATGGGGGTGAATGGTGTGGATGATGGGGTGAATGGTGTGAATGATGGGGGTGAATGGTGTGAATGATGGGGGTGAATGGTGTGGATGATGGGG
>WNWK01000310.1:200000-225000 GCA_009830355.1 Cherax destructor
ATTACCTCAAACTCCTCCTCATCTTCCACCTTTGCCTGTATTGGACTGAAGTAGCCACTGGCTGGCGAAACGTTTCCTGAACAAAAATACCCAGATGCTGATAATATTTGATTATTGTTGATTATGGTTGACTATTGTTGATTATTTATTATCGATGACTATTGTTGATTATTATTTATTATTGTTGACTATTGTTGATTATTGTTCTACAAGTGTCTCATTTATCAAAAAAAATATCTAATATTCAAACACATTACACAATCTGAGTCTCATACACCCGCGAGAGATGCCAACACTGTTGTCTCACAAGATGTCAACACTGTTGTCTCACAAGATGTCAACACTGTTGTCTCACAAGATGTCAACACTGTTGTCTCACAAGATGCCAAAACTGTTGTCTCACAAGATGCCAACACTGTTGTCTCACAAGATGCCAACACTGTTGTCTCACAAGATGCCAACACTGTTGTCTCACAAGATGCCAACACTGTTGTCTCACAAGATGCCAACACTGTTGTCTCACAAGATGCCAACACTGTTGTCTCACAAGATGCCAACACTGTTGTCTCACAAGATGCCAACACTGTTGTCTCACAAGATGCCAACACTGTTGTCTCACAAGATGCCAACACTGTTGTCTCACAAGATGCCAACACTGTTGTCTCACAAGATGCCAACACTGTTGTCTCACACAAGTCAAAACCATGACTTTACCTGCTTTAAATTTTTTTAAGCATTAAATTTTGCAGCATGGGAGGCATTTATGACCAGGTTGAGGTGGTGTTCCCGGCCGGCTGTATCACCCACCCTCACCACCACCAACCCACCCAGACATCCTCTGAAATCACTTGCGGTTAGAAATGTAATGTGCCTAATACATACTTATCAAAGGATTTGCATAATTGAATTACTCTACCATCACATGCATGCACGAAGTAATGGGTTTTAACTTGTTTAGAAGCGCATTTCTTGCCAGTTTTTCCTGGAAGAGCGCATTCCTTATTTTTCTATTATATATATATATATATATATATATATATGGATAACTTAAGTATAATGAACACTTGCCAGTGCTCAGTAATAACCCCATATGGAGACAAACTCAAAAGATTCATTAGTCTGTATATTTTGATTCCCTTCTGGGATCTTCTGAAGAGGATCCCAGAGGAGGATCGAAATATGCAGATCAATTAATCTTCTGAGTTTCTGTCTTCATATGGGTTATAATTGAACATATATATTTGTATGTATATATTTGTGTGTGTGCATATTAAGTTATGATTTATTTATTAAAAATACACAATCATGTATATAATAGAACATTATGAATGTCCAGCTCAGATGCTGGCATTTCCCCTGTGGATGGCCACACTGAGACGCTGGAACAGGAAGTTGGCAGCCTTTGTAGTGTCGATGAGCCTGGAGCCCAGTTGTTTGAGGAAGCTTCTTGCACGCTGTCTCCATGGTCCAAGGGTCGTCGATCCTACTGGATGGCTCAAATCCACATTTATGCTGGGTTTAAATTCTTCCCTGTGATCAGCAGCACCTCCATATTTCCTCACACTATGACGGTTTAAATGTCAACTAGAGTGGATACGCTTTTCTAGCATGACACGATTGTAAGCAACTCACGGACATTAGTGAGATTCGAATCCATGGCAAGAGATATTTGCATATATATTATGCCTGGATTCCCTGTTTTTTTGTGGCCAGGTAATGGATCCCTAACTATTCTTTCTCATTTCTCGAGGTTAAGAAGTGGAATGACGTGGATGAAGTCGTAGTTGAGCAGGCTTCACACACAGTTTTACGAACAGATACGACATGGCCAACGAGACTAGGAAGTAAATCTGGTAAATGGTACATTAAGGGGTAACGCAAGGAGCCGAGACTCGAACCCCTGCAACCACATATATGTAAGGACAAATTAGCAAGTACACATACACACACACACACACACACTTGTACAGAGGTACAAAACAGTCCACTTCGACCTCATAAGGAAAATGTTCAGTCCTGTTCGCGATCATCTTCTCACCTCACGTTCTCTCCTCTTCATCTTCGTCCCGCTCCAAGCCAGCTACGCCTCCACAACATTACAGACACTGACTTTACACCACCTGACTAGTTTCATGTAGCATAAGAATAGAGAAATACTGCAGTAGGCTTACAGGCCCATGCTTGGCAGACCCTACTCTCAGTCTATAAATCTTAATGATTATAATCATAACTATAATTTTTAAAGGGGTGGACGGGTAAGCCAGCGGAAGGCCTCGGTCAAATAACCAAAAGCTCCAGCTGCGTTTCGTCATATGACTAACACCCGCGTCAGGAAACACTTGTCCTGCTTCCCGACGAACCTAACCTAACCTAATGTAACGTAACCCGACCTGACCTGACCTTACATAACCTGACCTTCTCTCAGTTGCTCATTCCCACTTTTTTAAAGCCTGAGGCAACGCCACAGCAGCAGTTGTAGGTAAAAGTTTCTACAAGTAAAGAAATGAGTACACCTGGTAACGATAAAAATAAAATCGTAATCACAGGTAAAATTACAATTAGCTACAGGTAAATTTGCACTTCATTACAAGTTATAATTGCAGGTAAAGCTGAACATAATTAAAGATACAGGATACAAGTACGCTCAGCTACAAGTTAAATACATGTACAGATAAAAGTTGCAGTTTAGTACAGTTGTATTTATAAGTACAGGAATAAGAACATTCGGTTCTAGCGGGTTACATAGTCTTCTTGCAGTCACAGAATTACGTAGTTACATGCACAGTTATAGGTTCGGGTACGGTTATAATTACCAACGAGATCAACATATAATACGCTTGAGAAATCTCTCTTCTCAGCTCGTGATATTTTTACAATGGCCGGAGACCTTCCCTAAAAAACACAAGAGGAAGTCATTAATTTTAACTCACTTTTTACGAATTAAACTTTTCAACCTATACAAAAAAATCTCATATCTTTTCATCCTTTTTTCTCTCCAACGTTCATATTATTTTTCCTTGTTCTTCCACTGTCCAGTTTTCATCACACTCTTCCTACTCTTATTCTATCTTCAATCACTATCCCCACTTTTCTTCTCTCCATTCTTCCCTCAATCTTTCAATTCTTTCCCTCTCTCTCTCTCTCTCTCTCTCTCTCTCTCTCTCTCTCTCTCTCTTCTCTGCGTCTTTAAATTCCCACCCTTGACGCTTGTGAAGGGCTCTTCATCCAAGGTACTGAATTAAATCTGATTACTTCCCATTTCTTAGACGTTGCATGTCCCTTTTGGGTTTAGCGTTTCCCAAGAAGAAGAAGAAGAAGAAGAAGAAGAAGAATGGACAAGTTGAAGAATAAGATGCATGGACTGATCACATCTTTACCTCTCCACTGCTTCTGATACCAAGTTTAGTCACTTATGTACTCGACTGAAGAAGTCTGCAAAACACTCGAAATATTTCGGAAATAAAAGCATCAAAGTGTTCCACATGCATCTTATCCGGCTGACGAAAATGTCGCCTGAAAAAATTCACTTAAGTGTCAGTTTTCTACTTATTTCTCGCCCGCACCCGACCTAGTTGCATCTGTCATTACATCAGCAGTCTTCAACACAGGAGATATGTGGGTGACCTTATTATCAAGGTCCCACTTCACAACCAGAAGACAGCTTCTGCACCTCAAGATGGAGAGCAAACAGCCATTACACTCTAGCTATATCATTCTCAAGAACATCAGTTCATCTGCGACCATTTATTCCAGGAATGATTCGAGTCTGGAACGTGGTCACACACAGTATATAAACATTATTGAAATAAAGTCATGTGACTATATACAATCGCTGGCCCATTGCTGGCTTCAACTTTCTAATTCGTTTCTCTCATAATAATAAAGATCTAATAAAAATATTAATAGGAACTCTTAGTCAAACATTCTGAAAATAATTTTGAGAGAGAGAGAGAGAGAGAGAGAGAGAGAGAGAGAGAGAGAGAGAGAGAGAGAGAGAGAGAGAGAGAGAGGACAGGGTTAGGAAGAGGTCAGAACTCGAGTGGAACGAGGATGGAAGAGGTGAGAGGTGGAGTGTGAGGGGAAGGAAGGAGGATGTGAGGGATGGAGTGGCAGGGAGGACAAAGTGGCAGGGGGGATGAAGTGGCAGTGATGGGAGTGGGAGGGAGGATAGAGGTGCCAAAATTACGACGAAGACAAAAAGCCAAGAAAAAAGAGAAGGCGGAAAATAATGTGTGAGAATATTGGTGTGAGAAGACTTGGAGGACGCCAAGTGCTGTTATGAGGAGGGTGCTGTTATGAGGAGGGTGCTGTTATGAGGAGGGTGCTGTTATGAGGAGGGTGCGTTTATGAGGAGGGTGCTGTTATGAGGAGGGTGCGGTTATGAGGAGGGTGCGGTTATGAGGAGGGTACAGTTATGGTTATGGGAAGGTGTGCGGTTATGGTTACGAAGAAGGTACAGTTACGGTTAGTATGTGATCAGGAAGGGCTGGTGCAGACGTGTGTACAAACGGCCGGTTAAGACTACACCAGGGAGGCCGGGCCGGTTAAGACGTGAGGAATAAAGAAAATATCAGCAAAGATTCACCTCCGGTCTTTTAGGTTCAGGAAAGAGAAAGAAAAAGCTAACCTTCCTGCCAGAGTGCAAAACATCTAACAGGTTTCTCGTTTCACACAGCGGTACCTCCCAAGACGAGGTCTGGACACCACGTGTGTCGCGCGATTAACAAATTAAGAATCAACCAACCTTTCCTCCTTACTGTGGATAATACACGCAAATAAAGAATAAATAAACCAAAAGAGGGTGACTCAATAAACCAAGAGGGTGACTTAGAGATGAAAAAAATGAGAATAAAATTCACAATACCGTGGCCGAAACTATTCGAAATTAAATTATACGACGTTTCGTTCCGACCCGGCCCAATATCCATGTAGTGACTAGACAATGGTCCAGGACAAACCAAAACGCCGTTGTAAGTTTCCTTACCTAAGTGCGGGTCATTAGTGAGATGTACCAGTTACGGCACTGTGACGCTTATTCTACGCATTTCCAACCTGTTTCTTCCATAACTACGCAGAGATCGCAATTGACAAGAGACTCAGAGCTGCAACATCCCCACTCATCCCTCAGAGTGCATGCACTCTTCTCCTCACCTCCACAAACACCAACACCCCCACCCATATTTTCAGAATGCTGGTAATGTACTTTTCACACCCAAAACAACAACATTCTCACCTATCCTTCAGACTGAAGGCACTGGATTTTCCACCTCCAGAAATGCAACATCCCTACCCAGAGTGAAGCACTGAATACAAATAAAATGTAACTTGTGCAGCTGTAGGCGAGGCAGCTACAGTAGTGCAATGCATGGAGAATATTGCAGACACTTCACTTTCAAGGAATATACAAGACCAGAAATGTACAAGGGGGGGGGGAGGATATCCAATTGCAAGCTCGTAGGACAAGAGCAGGTATATGCAGGAGGGATGTCCAGGAATATCTTCATAAGTGACAGATGCAAATGTATGCAAAATCGACGGTCATGAACTGAATATATATTTATACACGCTGGTGAAGTTGCAACGAATGACTGGGATGTCTGGTTGTGTTGTCAGAGATGAGAGTCGTGAGGGAGAGAGAGAGACACACACACAGGTGAAGATCAAGCTTGTATCATCGAAGGAAGAAGACACAGGTGAAGATCAAGCTTGTACCATCGAAGGAAGAAGACACAGGTGAAGATCAAGCTTGTACCATCGAAGGAAGAAGACACTGGTGAAGATCAAGCTTGTATCATCGAAGGAAGAAGACACAGGTGAAGATCAAGCTTGTATCATCGAAGGAAGAAGACACAGGTGAAGATCAAGCTTGTACCATCGAAGGAAGAAGACACAGGTGAAGATCAAGCTTGTATCATCGAAGGAAGAAGACACAGGTGAAGCTCAAGCTTGTATCATCGAAAGAAGAAGACACAGGTGAAGATCAAGCTTGTATCATCGAAGGAAGAAGACACAGGTGAAGATCAAGCTTGTACCATCGAAGGAAGAAGACACAGGTGAAGATCAAGCTTGTATCATCGAAGGAAGAAGACAGGTGAAGATCAAGCTTGTATCATTGAAGGAAGAAGACACAGGTGAAGATCAAGCTTGTATCATCGAAGGAAGAAGACACAGGTGAAGATCAAGCTTGTACCATCGAAGGAAGAAGACACAGGTGAAGATCAAGCTTGTATCATCGAAGGAAGAAGACACAGGTGAAGATCAAGCTTGTATCATCAAAGTAAGGAGACACAGATGCAGACCTATCTTGAATCATCAAAGGAGACACAGCTGCAGAACAAGCTTTCACTGACAAAGTTTTTGTTGGGTAAATTTTACCAATCACTTATCGAGTTATCTTACACACAACGCTCGATAGATTGAAACATAAAAATGGAAGAACACTGCAGCAGACCAAATGGTTCATACCTGGCAGGTCATCCTCAAATTCAACCCTTCCCATCCATTCATTTATTCAACCTCTCCTCAAAGGTACCAAAACAGTTACTTTCAATTACCCTAATAACCGATGCCAGAACTTCCTCCCAATAAAAGGTTCTGTCTAAGTCATTCCTTCATTAGTCTTGGAAAGAGGCTGCTTTATCCCGAGTCGTGATGGAAATGAGGTAAAAAAAAAAAAAAAAGGTTTAAAACTTATGAAATACGAAGAGTTGAGAATATCAAATAGGGAGAACGTTGATACGGGGAAAGGATTTTGATTCGTGGAACTTAAAGTATGCTAAAATTTCTTGGATTCAACCTGATTACCCCTGAATTCCACAGCCAATGTGTAACCCCTACCCCTTCAGCCATTACCTCTGAATGTAATGATCATAAAATAATAATAATAATAATAATAATAATAATAATAATAATAATAATAATAATAATAATAATATTAATATTATTATTATTATTATTAACAATAATAATGTTTATCCAAGGAGCTTCATTTTTTTACATCTCCTTCGGTGTTGGTGAGGATGTACAATCATCACAGTTCTTCAGTAGTGAAGGTTAGGCATCTTTTGATCCTTGTGAGGTTGTATTATTAAAATTCCAGAAATCAAGGAACACTGTCCCACTTATATAATTCACAGTTAATGTAATGCTTTTGTTAATTTTATATATATATATATATATATATATATATATATATATATATATATATATATATAATCATCTAGTTGTGGTTACAGGGGTCGAGTCATAGCTCCTGGCCCCGCCTCTTCACTGGCCGCTACTGGGTCACTCCCTGCGCCATGAGCTTTATCATACCTCTTCTTGAAGCTATGAATGGATCCTGCTTCCACTACATCGCGGTGTGTGTGTGTGTGTGTGTGTGTGTGTGTGTGTAATGGGAGGAAAGGGGAACATGGTAAATGAGATAGAACTCAGTGAAAAGGTGAACGCAACGGTGGGCAGCCAATTAAGCACAGGTGTTTGTGATATCCAAAGTGGGTGTTAGAATGAGGAGAGGGGAGGTGTGAAAATGAGTCTATGGGAGTAAGGGAAGGCGTTAACAGTAGGATATAGGAGGGGAAGAGGTGTGAACAAGAGGATATGGGGGTATGGGGAAGTGTGAAAATGAGAATATGCGGAGGTGTGAACATGAGAATATGGGGCTATGATGAG
Organism: Cherax destructor; assembly: GCA_009830355.1. Taxonomy (NCBI): domain Eukaryota; kingdom Metazoa; phylum Arthropoda; class Malacostraca; order Decapoda; family Parastacidae; genus Cherax; species Cherax destructor. The sequence continues at coordinate 207,672 of WNWK01000310.1, forward strand.
GCGTGAAAATGAGGATATAGGGTATGGGGAGGTGTGAACAGGATATGAACAGCATAAAAGTTTGTAAGCTTGATGACCCACGAGAAAAAACATTAATACAACTCATTGATGAGATCTGACCTCGAACCAGCAGTAGTCTAGACGACCAGCAAGTATTTTAATCTCTCAACGTGTCAGTATCGTCCATTAAAAAGTCCTTATTAATAAAAATATTGCAAAATTAAGGTTTTAACATGAGTTGAGGTTTGATATCAGCTGCTACCTCGTAAGATACATAGTAAGAACTGATGTGTTTGAAGACACTTGAGCAAACACACAGGATATTTTTTATTGTTATGGAAATATTTCAGTCCTGGGACCTTGTTTACATTACTAAGGGCTCACGACAGACAAGTTTCCATAATGAAATGTCCTCCGTGTTTGCTCTTGTTTTTTTTATAGTTTTTGCATGCTAGGTACAGCCTTAGCCTTGTTATTATCGCTAGTTCTTCACACACACACAAACACACACAAAACCACTTAAATATGTTTGATTACAATTATACAAAAATGCCTCACAGAATACCACAGTTCCTTTGAAGACGTGTGTGACAACACCAGAATATATATATATATATATATATATATATATATATATATATATATATATATATATATATATATATATATAAAAATGAGAGAGAGAGAGAGAGAGAGAGAGAGAAATACAGCTTCCGTATTTCTTAATATTTCGATTACTGATCTGGAGACGCGATTTTATTTTATTAAAAACCTATATCACTGTATTACTGGTATACAATACTGGAAAGAGGCTAAATCAGACACATGTGCACCACTTGAGTAACTTTATTGCCGACAGTGAGGAGACCTAAGTGTCGTCGTACATGTGTCTTAAGCATCAATATGCCGCTGGCTACAAGTAGAATCTAAACTGGTGTCCTTAAGATCACAGCAGCACCGAGATGTGTGAAGACAGAGATACAACTTACAGAACAAGCTTTTACTGTGACAACGTTGACGTGGCAGTGCCACCCTCCACGGCTGGGTGCTGACTACACAGTGTCAATACTTTGTAAGTGTCCTATCCTGCCTGATAGAATATGACAGGGGAAACATGTTTAGCCTTTGTTCCCACTGTGAAACTCTCATATAGAATAGAGTAGCAGCACATTGCAAATGCATCCAATTTTGCTAAGAACAAAGCCACGCTAGTGTCTCGTCTTGCAGGTCCGGGGATTAAGCTCTGGAAGAGGATAAATAAGACAATATGCAACACTTGAGTACCTTTTCATCCGAAACGTTTCTCCTGCACAACAGGCTTGTTCAGTCGCATACAGGCGAACACAATAATGAAGAAAATAGAAGAAATAGTTTCGACGTTAGTAGGTCAGTCACCATTAGAAGAACTGATAATTAAAATACAATGGAAGGAGGTTCGAGCCTCTATCGGAGACTTTAAAGGTGAGTTGGACAGATACACCGCTATTATTTTTACATTCCTGGAGAAAGACTAAACTCCCTTTGGCCAAACAGCGCTTGAATAATGAGAGATAACAAGGTTTGATCCCAGAGAAGGTAAGACATCTACTGCTTAGATCTGACTATGGTGTCTCCAAGTTGTTTACTGTTCTCAATTGTACGCAGTCCATCCTCTAATTGAAGAAGAAATACTGGATGCATCAGCCTGCAAACATCCATTATATCTACCTGCAAACGTCCATTATATCTATCAGCAAACATCTATATCATCTACCTGCATACGTCTATTTTATCTACCTGCAAACGTCCATTATATCTATCTGAAAACACCAAGATTATCCAACCGCAAATTTTCCAAGGCTCTCCCGGAAAGAATATACAAAAGCGCTGACTTCAAAATCTTTCGAAACTTGGTTTGCTTCCCTGGGAGCCTCCATGACCTTTCCAACCCTGCCCAAAAACTCCCTCCCTGGACGCATAAATCCCTGGGCTCCAAAATCACGCTGACCTGCCTTGATCCCGCCTTAAAATTATTGTGCAAGCATAAGGGCACACCACAGATACGCACGCACTTCCCAACACACACGCACGCACTTCTCAACATACACGCACACACTTCTCAACATACACGCACACACTTGGGACTACCAAGGGAAGATGCGAAATTTTGACGGATAACGTTCGGTTGCAGAAACGTCCGCCAGATAAGGAAATATTAATACGGAATCCTGCATCATGGACGAGTAATTGATGCTGATTATTACAGATAATGCGCCTTCCCCATCGACCCACGTGTGAACCCCCACCGACCCATGACAGCACTCCCATCGACCCATGCCGGGACCCCCCAACGATCCCTCAATGCATTCCTCCGACCCCTTTCTACCCTCCACCAACTTTTCCCTGCCCTCACCGACCCCTTCTCCCCTCCCTCCTTCCTCCGACTAATCCCTGACCTATACCGACCCCTCTACTGATCACTGGAGATTTCAGCCATAAAACAAATCGCTACAGTACACAAATAACCCGCACATAGGAGAGAGAAACTTACGACGACCTTTCACTACGACTACAGAAAAACAGAGGACAATCACGTGAATGAATAAATTAGTGGAGGCTGCGACGGAAAACTTGATGCATCGGCTTATTATTGACATGACAGGAGTAAGAGTAGGCTGAGACCCAACAAGAATGGGTATTGTCTTCATCTTAAATGCATCTGTTATTAAAATTAGACATACTCTAGATGTTAGCCCCCTTAATTTGGGTGCTAGCGTAGATAATCTGGGACTGGTGCCCATAATTTGGGTGTTAGCACCTATAATCTGGGTGTTAGCACGTATAATCTGGGTGTTAGCACCTATAATCTGGGTGTTAGCGATCTCACAATCTACCGGCAGAAGCGAACCTCGAGAAAAGAATAGCAGAAAGGGAAATGGCTAAATCAGACTACGGATGAGAATACACAAAGCTAAGAGACTTTCCGAATGCAGTAAAAGGGAAAAAGGAAATGCAATGAGAACGAATGAGACTTAAGACCTAGCCGGGAAGTGCCAGAAGGAAAAGAAGTAGTTTATGTTCCTAAGGGCTAGAACAGAGACGGAAACCCCAATTAACACTGTTCTTACTTCACAGTCACGAATCCTGCACGCAACATTAAATGTCGCAATAAGATCACAGTAAACAGGTGACATCACAATATGCAAAGCAACCACTGTGAAAAAAATAGTTAAATTTCAAGCGCTTTCGTGATTTCTCACGTTATCATTGACCTGTAATTAGTTTTTCAGTGATTGTTTTGCAACATTAAATGTCTTTATGCTCTTGCTTGCAAGTAGAGATGAGTGGAACACACTGCTAATTACAGTCATTGACGCAAACAGCTTGAGTTAAAAAAAAAAGCCCGTTCCTTGTTTGTTTGCAATCGTGTTATTCCGATTTCGTGAATCAGCTTGGGTAACTTTAAATATATGTAGGACGAATATTGGAGTGAGAAGAGTTGAGTTTACGAAGGCCTACTAAGCATAGATCACTAGGCCTATTGCAGTGTTTCTCTTTTCTTATGTTATCATGTTTCAACACTTAAAAAAATAGCGATGATTGACATTTAAAAGTTTCTTCATGTTGCGTCGATGGTTGCAGATCGAAGTCTGTATTATATTGATCCGGTGTTGGGCGGAGTCGCCCGCTGGCCACACAACTCACACTGACGGCTATAACTTGACCCTGACACACCCACAACGGACACCCAACCGAGACATCGCTTTCGACAATCACTCAGTAAATTAGCCGCAACAGTGAGCGTAGCATCAGTGCCTCAATAACACTGCAAATTTATCTGTTCTCTGTTTTTTTTATAAAGATAAACAGATTGGCTATAGATGTCCTGGAATGGTGGACCTGTATATTAAAACCACAAACATAAACAGTGCCAGAAGAATATAATTCACAATACTGTGGTTTATACAATTCCTTCGGTAGCTCTGATAAAAGGGGTGTATAAATATGTGGGTGAGAAGGGTTGGATTTGAGTAAGACCTGCCAAGTAAGGGTTAGTAGATCTGCTGTAGTGTCCCACCAAGTCTTATGTTCTTATATTGGAAACTAGACAACGTTTCAGTTCGCAAAATGCATTATCAGGTCAGAATTTGATAACTATCCGGGTATTTAATAAGACAGGCCTCGGGGCCTCGGGTAAGGCTGCGAGAGCAGAAACCCTACAAACTGTTATATTACGCCAACACAGTGAGTGCATGTTATATTACGCCAACACAGTGAGTGCATGTTATATTACGCCAACAGAGTGAGTGCATGTTTTATTACGCCAACACAGTGAGTGCATGTTTTATTACGCCAACACAGTGAGTGCATGTTTTATTACGCCAACAGAGTGAGTGCATGTTTTATTACGCCAACAGAGTGAGTGCATGTTTTCCCTGACAGCATACCATGATCGCTTGTTGTGGAGTGACTCGCAGTGTTTATGTAGTCACTCTTGTGTCTAGTGACAAATGTAACTAGGATGGATTAAGCCGGGCCACAGAGATGGCGGCACGGTTAAATCGAGCTTTGGCTTTTGAGTTAGGGCTACGGCTGTCTTGCTCCGGCTGCATCTGGCTCCAGTTTCGTCTGGTTTCGTTTGCATATAAAACAGGAAACAAACAAAAGCGATACGATAAACATTAGTCGAGTCATCGATCCCAATACATGACCAGATTCCAATGAAAGCTATATTACAATCGTTATCAGTAGAGAAGTCCAGGAGAGCCAAGTGTGGCACGACTGGCGCTGGAGTGTTAGGGTGGGTGTGGTGGGCATGGACGGACTCACGACTTGCGCCACCAAGGGCATGAAATACCATAAGGCTCTCATCACAGGGCATTAACGATAGCAGGACCGCAACGGCGAACTGGGGGAAAAAAGTGGTGTATTTGGGAGACGATGCACGAGAGGACAGTAGTAGTGTGGAGGACAAAGACGACCACAGGGCCCGAAACGGAGAGGTGGAGGCAAGAATGGAGGCCTTGCACGACTACACGCGCACGAGAAACTGTACAGTAGAGTGCTTGTGCAACTACGCACGAAGGAGCCAGTGTAGTGAAGTGCTTGGACGTCCAAGCATGAAAGCGGTGACAGTGCAAAGGGCTCAAACGACCACGCAAGAGAGAGAGAAAAAAGGTAGTTCAAAGGGCTCAAACGACCACAGGAATGGGTCTAGATCGCTTTGCACACATGACAGTCATCCTGCTAAGAGGGTTTGCGTGTAAGGCGGAGTGCTGGTCTTCGCGCAAGTGTCTCTAAGCTTCGCAAATGTAGGAATGCGTTGTCCAACGTTCGATATAGTATCAGCAGACGCACTCTGGGGACAATGTATGCAAAATGAAGCTCGGAATATTCCGAGAGGGAAAACAATATTGTGATTGTCTCATTTGATACCAGTTATCCAGAATTTTTATTAAGTGATTTTAATCTCATTTTCATTGTTGTCTTCTTGTACTTTCAAGTACTTTAAAAAATCCAACAATTATTAATAATCCTGTCATCAATTAACTGAATAACTGATCATCATAAGATCAATATAAAAATAACTATTCAATAGTAACCACTGTCAATAATGATCATATAAGTCAGGGAATAATTTAAATGAATATTAATAGATGCCACCAAGAAAAATAGTAATTTAATTATATAGAGGGAATTAATTATCAAATGTTCCCTTCCTTTAATAACCACAATAAGAACATTAAAGGAAATGAAAAAAAACACCAAATTTATCCAGTTATAATCCCAGTAATTAGTAATTTACAATAGTTAACAGATACACTAATTTACCATAAATGTTATCCTCCCTCTTGTTACTTCCTCTACATAATCCAAAAAGCCATAAACAAAACTGCCTAAACACTCTACAAATAGCACAACTCTTACATAGTCGTACTTGTAATTTATAACCATATTTACAGTTCACTGACATCCAAGACCAGAATAACAAAACCCCTCTAACGTTACAGCACTATAATCATTGTTCACATACTCATTTCTGTGCCTACAGCTCCATGAATGCTCCAACTTGTTTCCCAGTAGTTTACTAGCCCCTTTCAATCCTCCATGGCTTAACTATGTCCTTGCATCTCAATCCCAGGCCGAGATAATGGTGTCTATCGAGAGCAAGTTGCACCAAGTCCGCCCTTGACTATGGCTGGACACAAAATGAGGCAAAACAACCATCTGCTATACATTCATAACCATCCCTCTACAAACTAACACAAAAATACACAAATAACAGTTGACAAAATAATAGGGTTACTTTTAGCACTTTTAACTAAATATGAATATAATCTAAGTATGTAAGAATAAAAAAAATATTTTCATCCCAAAAAAGTTTCTACCCAATATTGCAAAAAATCCTAAATATTTCTCTATATCCATTATAACTATTTAAATTTTATACAGACCCATACTATGAGCACCAGAACACCTTGCTAGTATATAAATATTCTTCAAAAAAAACACACAAAAAAACATACAATTTCCCCAAAAATTTATAAAGAAAAAGTAGAATAGCCTAGTCAAAAATAATGTAATATTACAAACACCATCTATGAAAATAACTAAAATTATGAAGTGTAAACAAAATCCAGGAATTGAAATAATGTTGGCAGAATTACCGACAATATGTTAGATAAAAGGACACAAGTGCAACCAATGCGACATTTTATAATAAAATGTCGCATTAGTATGAGAATGGGACATATTTAACTATTCTTAAGGTAAGTGACAATTCAGAGAGATTGATCGCTACGTTTTCCACTGACGGGAATCGACACTCAACACCCATAAACAGGGCGAGGGAAAAAAACAAGAGGGCAGCCAACAGTGAAATCTGTTGCTGACCTCCTACCTCACTGATATCCCGCGGAGATCAACAGTGAAATACCCGGGTTCAGTCTCTGACGATGCCACGAATACGGACAAGTCTCATAACTTCTACTTCTATTCGCATAACAATTAACAAATAACAGTAAACTAATTCCTAGCGAAGGAACTAAGGATCACAATTGAAGTAAGCCACACAGCTTTCCTGGACTGTCAATGATTATTAACCCTCTGGGGTTATTAGCAAACCAGGATTATTAACTCAGCGGTAAATAACCACAGAGGGTTTAATAACGTCTTCTCGTCTCCAGATGACCGGGACCGTGTTCAATCCCTTTAGCTCATGCCTGTTGGCCACAAGTCAGCCATGCTGGTGGAGAAACTCAATATGGTCGAGGCAACACAGATATACGCGCAATATTTCTCAGTGACTTGTGAGAGCTATCGATAAGAGCGCTTTAGGGGAAATAGGGACGTTTCCCTGAGGGACGAGACGTGTCCTCAGGGAAATTCAGCAAATGTTACAGGGGAGAAAAACATAATCTAAGAATATATTTTTTCCCCCCTCAACATCTCCCCCTCTACCCCCTTTCCCTACATATCTTTCTCACACAAAGTGCAGCGTTTTATAACGCATACAAGTTTCGCGTTTTACACGAATATAGATAAAACATACATAAAAAATCATGCTCATAGACTGTGAAGGTTGGTTTGATGTCAGCCTCCCATGTTCCTCTGTTATAATGTTATTTAATGATTAACATGTTACAACGTTAAAATATGTAGCCTATTTATATGGTGCGTTTATATACAAGTATAATATATTACAGCGTTTTGCTTAATTAGGTTTAGGGCAGAACGGGCACATGGCCTGCCTAACAATGTAATCTAACCTAACCTAACATTCTCTAGCCTAACATGATCTGATATGTAACCAAACTTAATCGAATCTAATATAATTTAACATAATCTAATCTAAAATAATATATCCTAACATAATCTAAACTAACATAATATAAAGTAACTTAACCCAACACAATGTGCGTTTATACATCTCTGATCTGTGTGTGAAGGTATCTCTGGTCCTGTGTCTGTTGCTAATCAATGTGTGTACATGTGTCTGTTTGTCGAGAAGGAAACCTTTAATGGATGCAACTGTTAAAAGGAGGCAATACAGGCTTCTGGCAACCACCGAGTCTTCCAATCACATTCCTCTTCATTTTAAGTAATTTGTATTTATCACCATTCTGAGTGCTACCGTACTGCTGTTGCAGCTGTTGCAGCAGGTGTAATATTATTAAACAAATTACTATCACTGTGCAAGATCTTATAGTGACGTAATAAATGCAGGATACGGGTAAGTTTGAGCAATGTGTTCAATTAATTCGATAAAAAAAATGTTGCAAGACAAGAAGACTCCTACCTGGACGGCTGTCTGAGCAGAACCTCTGTGTTGCTTGAGTTGAAGACAAGTGTTGCATTACATCTGGGGTAATTTAGTGGTGGGAAGTGATTACTGGAAGTCGTCGCTGTGGGGAATTCTGGCCACTTTGATGGGGGAATTTTACACACGTTTGATGGGTTTGAAATTGTAAAAAAAGTGAGCTTCTTCCTGGTAGCGAGTGTTTGTAAGATCAACACACATGGATGCAAAAGCAAACACTGTGGTGGAGGCTAGAAAGATACACGGCTTTAAGGATAGCTATACAAGGTCCTACATGACAGAAGACTTATGAAACCAATCGTATTAGAAAAAAACCATACCACGGGTGGGGTTCGAACCTGGGGTCAAAAAAACATACCACGGGTGGGGTTCGAACCCGCGGTCAAAGAACCGTACCACGGGTGGGGTTCGAACCCCACCCGTGGTCTGTTTGCAATCGTGTCATTACGATTTCGTGAATCGTATTAGGTTACGAGGTGGAGGGGCCAAGAGCTGTTGTTCCACTAAAAGCGTGTCAATTAAGATCATACTTTAATCCCTGAATATGACTGTTCAAATATACCGGTGACGTACACTCAAAATGCCCCTCGTGTAGACGGCAGTGCCGCCACAGTCACATATACTGGCATCTTTGCCCCACTCTGACTTGACTCAGTGTTCTGAGGTGAAGGTAAGGAGGTCACGTTTGTAAGAGTATTGTTTCTTAGTGTGAGTAATTTAACTGACACTCAGCCATCATCTCACCCTCACCACCCCAGGCCAAGATTTGTGCCACCATTGTTCCGGCTGTCCTCCTCCTCCTCTGCCTCCTCCTCCTCATATGCTTCTTCCTCCTTTTCTTTCTATTATTCCTAATTTTCTTTTTTCTCCTGTTCATTCTTCTAGTCCCCTCCTCTTTAGCCTACTCTGCTCTCTCCTATTCTACTGTATTCTCTCCTCATCCTCAACTACATCACCTCTACTTCGTATCTTTCTCCTCATTCTCCTCTTTCATCTCTCCGTCCTCCTCCTCCTCCCCATAAATTTACTTAACTACCCTTTATCATTAAATCCCTCTTATTGTATTTTCTCACTTATCTTCCACTCTGTTTCCCAATCATACCTCCTCCACCACTCTGCTTCCCCATCATACCTCCACCACTCTGCTTCCCCATCATACCTCCACCACTCTGCTTCCCCATCATACCTCCACCACTCTGCTTCCCCATCATACCTCCTCCACAACTCTGCTTCCCCATCATACCTCCTCCACCACTCTGCTTCCCCATCATACCTCCTAGACCACTCTGCTTCCCCATCATACCTCCTAGACCACTCTGCTTCCCCATCATACCTCCTAGACCACTCTGCTTCCCCATCATACCTCCTAGACCACTCTGCTTCCCCATCATACCTCCTCCACCACTCTGCTTCCCCATCATACCTCCTCCACCACTCTGCTTCCCCATCATACCTCCTCCACCACTCTGCTTCCCCATCATACCTCCTCCACCACTCTGCTTCCCCATCATACCTCCTAGACCACTCTGCTTCCCATCATCCTCCTAGACCACTCTGCTTCCCCATCATACCTCCTCCACCACTCTGCTTCCCCATCATACCTCATCCACCAATCTGCTTCCCCATCATACCTCCTCCACCACTCTGCTTCCCCATCATACCTCCTCCACCACTCTGCTTCCCCATCATACCTCCTCTACCATCGTATCTGACACATTGCTGACCCCTATTCAGGTACTCACCAAGTTTTAAGTTCTATTCATCTTAAGAAACTTTCACCTTTCAAGCTCCACTGGGTAAACCACTCTATTTTTTTAAGCAGTTTCCATTTTCGTGATTTATCTGTTCCGTTGCATCATCATCTCTGCCCAACTTTAGTCACCCACCAGCTTCCTTTTTCTCTGTGGCTTTCTGGTCTAAATATTTCAGAAAGTACATCCTACACATCTAATATGACAATTAGCTGCCGTCATGGTGAATCTCCAGGTATTATCCTTCATCCTGTCTCTCTATGGGTGTATTATTTATCAATGTTCAATTATTATAATCAAAACAAAGGGCTAAACCCTTAAGGATCATACAGACGCTATATCAATGTTCAAGTAAATATTTTTAACACTGTTTCTGTATAAGTTGTATCATGTACTTGTAGAAATATTTATTATTATTATAAACATTATATAAAAGGTCTTGTCGATACTGAGTGAAATCGTCTTAGTTGTCGTCTAAGTGAGTTGATACACAACATTGAGCACAGACAACATGATCTTCAAACCTGAAATGACTACCAATAGAAAAACTCACCTAAATCCACTGTACCATGATGTTCTAAAAGTTCATCCATGTACTTTCGTACATGCTAGGAAGGAGAGCTCTGTTCTTTAGGATGAAAGGACATATATGTACACAATTGGGAAATTTCAATAGCATACGTTTTGGTCCTGGAACCTTAGTTACTCCAATGATACAAGAGAAAGACAGAACACATTCTACGAGTATACAGTGTTGAGAAAGCATGTCACTGATGAACAGGTGAAGGCGTCAGGTCATCTAATTGCCACGACATGGCAGTTAGATGATATGACATGTCATCTAACTGCCATATCAGGTCATCTAACTGCCATGTCAGGTCATCTAACTGCCATGTCAGGTCATCTAACTGCCATGTTAGGTCATCTAACTGCCATGTCAAGTCATCTAACTGCTATGTCAGGTCATCTAACTGCCATGTCAGGCCGCCTAGTTACCATGACAGCAAGAAATCAGTAGTATCATACGTGCAAGGGTAGTCGAGATGATGTATTTGCCAGTTCTTAGTTCTGTGGTGTTCGTAGCAGCAATTAAGTATGCTAGTTGCACTGGTGCCTATCAATGCTGGTTTCTCTCTACATCAATTCTGTTTTGTTCAAGCACTGCAACAAAGCAATAAACAATCCTACAAATCAAACAATTAATAAATCAACAAATCAAGAAACGAACAAACCCACAAATCAAGCAACGAACAAACCTACAAATCAACCAATGAACAACTCCACAAATCGAGCAATAACCAATGCCACAAATCACACTCAAGTACTGCAGCGTGAATGTAAATAATCGCCAGGCAATGTACACATTAATGTAAGTACCAATAAAACATATTCAGAGGTTCGTAAAAATGTTCTCCTCATTAAACGTAAATGTTTAGCGGTGGGATGAAGATGTTATAGTCACCTCTTGACGTTAGAAGCTGAGAGATTTCTAGTTTTGTTAGAAAATTTGTTCGATAGTTCTAGTTAGTTTAGTTTAGAAGCTGTGATATTTCTAGTTTTGCTTAGATTCGTTGATAGTTTTAGTCAGTTTAGGTTAGAAGTTTCAAAAGTTCAAGTTGGTTTGGGTTAGAAACTTTAATAGTTTTAGAATGGTTTAGAATCATTGACAGTGTTAGAATGGTTCGGAATCATTGATAATTTTAAAATGGTTTACGATCACTGATAGTTTTAGAATGATTTAGGATCATTGATGGTTTTAGAATGGTTTAGAATCATTGATAGATTTAGAATGGTTTAGAATCGTTTATAGCTTTAGAGTAATTGACAGTTTTAACTAGTTTAGGTTAGAATCTCTGATAGTTATATTATGGATTGAATCTCTAATCGTTCTAGTTTTAGAATCTATGATCGTTTTAGTTTGAATTAGAATATCTGATAGTTTGCTAACTTTGGTTAGAACCTTTCATAGTAATAACTTATAATATTTCCATTTAGTTTGGAAAAGAATCTTTAATATTTCTAGTTATTTTCTTATAGAATCTAGAATAGCTCTAGTTATTAAGATCACCTAGCAAGGGTGTGTTGCAGCATCTGCTATCCGTCTATATATTTTGATGAACAGTGTATTGGTAGGATAAATACTTGCCGCCTTGATAGTATTCCTAGGATAAAACTCGTCTTGCTAAGACAATACTCGCCTTGCTAGTATTGCTATAGGATAATGTTCGCCTTGCTAGTGTAATACTCGCCTTCTAGTATTGTTAGGATAATGTTCGTCTTGCTAGGATAATACTCGCCTTCTAGTACTGCTAGGATAACACTCGCCTTCTAGTACTGCTAGGATAACACTCGCCTTCTAGTACTGCTAGGATAACACTCGCCTTCTAGTACTGCTAGGATAACACTCGCCTTATAGTACTGCTAGGATAACACTCGCCTTCTAGTACTGCTAGGATAACACTCGCCTTCTAGTACTGCTAGGATGACACTCGCCTTCTAGTACTGCTAGGATGACACTCGCCTTCTAGTACTGCTAGGATAACACGCCTTCTAGTACTGCTAGGATAACACTCGCCTTCTATCTTATTAAAAGTTTTTCAAGCAAAGATTAATTAAATTAATCGAGGTCAATAATGAATTGAGATGATCAGTTGACCCTCCCTTACCCTCACTCTCACTCTCACTCACCTTCCCTGATGCTCTCACCCTCCCTCACCTTCCGCCCTCAACCCTTCACCCTCCTTAACCCCCCTCCCCATCACTAGGGTGATCCCGGATTTGGGCGGCGTGGATTAGAGGTCGCCCCGCCCACCCTCAGTTTGGCGGTCACGCCCGCACGCCCGTGTCACGAGACAAAACCCCCACCCGCCCTCTCTCTCTCACCCCTTCTTCCCACTCACCCTCTCTTTCCCCTCTGCCCACTCACCCCGCTCACTCTCTCCCCCAAACACTTTTCCGTAACTGGAACAATTCACCAAAAATCCGCACTCAGGAGAGGAAACTTAGGACGACGTTTCGACCCGTCCTTGACCATTGTCAAGTCACACTAGAGCGAGAAAAGTAGAGAAGGCTTGAAGATGGGAGAAGAGGAGAGTGTTAGTATTAGTAGTAGTTGTAGTGATAGAAGTATTAGTAGTAATAGTAATAGTAGTAGTAAAAGTGGTAGTGGTAGTAGTAGTTGTACTGGTAGTGGTAGTAGTAATCGTAGTAATATAGTGGTGGTAGTGGTGGTAATAGTAGTGGTAATAGTAGATATAGTAGTAGTAGTATCAGTAGTAGTATTAGTAATAGTAGTATTAGTATTAGTATTAGTAGTGGCAGTCCCAGTTCAAAAGCCACATAGCCCCCTACCTGTTCTCATCACTCACTTGTTTCCCCCAAGTCACCTAAACTAACAAGGAACTCTCTATTAAAGAATTTCTAAGGCCACAGAGCTGGCAAGAACATGGTTAGACACAATTATCAGACACTTAAAGAAATTTATTACAAAAACGTTTCGCTCCTGAGACCTTGTTCAGGCACACATGGGGCTTCAGGAAACAAAGGTTTATACAGGAAGAAATAGGTAGGAAAGGTTAGGTGGCCTGACTCAGAGTAAACATTATGGAACTGGTTTTTGTCATATAGTGACAAGTAGTTTCTTTTGTGATTCAAACAGGAGCTGTTAATATTGTTATACTCTTGAGGGGAAGTGCTTAAACCTGTACCTGGAGTTTACCTGGAGGGTATTCTGGGGGTTAACGCCCCCGCGGCCAAATCCTTGACCAGGCCTCCCGGTATATCAGGGCCTGATCAACCAGGCTGTTACTGCTGGCCGCACGTAGTCCAACATACGAACCATAGCCCGGCTGGTCCGGTACTGACTTTAGGTATCTGTCCAGCTCCCTCTTGAAGACAGCCAGGGTCATCCAGTGCCTAGGAAATGGAAGGCAATTCCTCGCATCAAGAGACCATCCTTCAGCATCAAAACATTGCCCCCCAACACCATCTACTATGAATGAGGGAACAGCTGGTGGACGTACAAGTCAATTACGATACCAAATATGAAACTCAGGGGTTAGAACCCATGGCAAGTGAGTCGTAAACTCCAAGCCAGTGCGTTAACAACTGGGCCAGCTGGCTACAATAAGATTCATCCAACTAGGTATATTTATACACTACGGGAAACATACTGCCTTCCGGTGCTTCAATCACAAATACAAAATCTTGAACTATTTACAAATGTAAAAATTAATGATATACATTACCCGAAATGCTCTGCATAATAAGTAGTTTTGGTTTAAGCTCTAAATCCATGCCACTTTTTTATGACTATTTGTAACCATTGTAAACTTTTTCGAAAATGAAGATTAGTATTTGTATTTGAACAAGTGTCTAGCTCATGGACACACTGCTCCCCTCGTCTCGAGTTCTGCTGGTATTTCTCTTCCCTATTTTCTCCCATTTGTCTTTTTCTTGTTCTTCCTTTACCCCTAATCTTCCTCCACACTGCTCTTCCATCCTTTACCCTCTTTGGCTCTCCTTTTCTCCACATATCGCTCCCTCTTCTACACTTTCTTCCCACTCGTTTCCTTATACACATTTTTTTCACCCACTGAACTCCCCTTCTCCCACCAGCCCTCTGAGGTAGCTTACCTCCTCTCCCATCTCCTCTCCTCCCTATCCCTGCTCACATCTCACCTGCCGTTCCCACACCCTCCCTGCCCTCATCTCCCGTGATTCCTCTAACCTTCTCTGCCCGCCCTTCTTTCTTTCCTCTCCCCTACCCTCATTCTTCCCCAACACCCCCAAAGCTCCATTCCAAATCTCCACCCACCACCAGCCTCCACCTCCCCACCCCCCCAGCCACGCGCCTCCTGCGGCAGCTCCCGACCTACGGCCGCAAGCCACCTGCGGCCATACTTGAGCAGAGGCAGGCTAAAGAGTTCGACTTTCGTGATTTGCAAACCTTTTTATAGACCAAACGGGCGATTAATTTTAAATGTTTCTACGTAAGTTTAATGGTTTCCTATGTGGTAAAAAATGGCTCAGGAAATGCGTTTATAACCTCTCACTTATAATGAGTATGTGAGAGAGAGAGAGAGAGAGAGAGAGAGAGAGAGAGAGAGAGAGAGAGAGAGATTTCAAATGAGTTGATGTAGGTAACACCTCTTAGCTTGTAAATGAAGTTAGGAATCCTAAACTTTACTTTGTAAAATCCAGTGTAAAAAAGTATATGAATAGACAGATAGATAGATAGAGACAGGTAACAGCACAGCAAGCTGCTAGCAGCATCTAACTAGCGTCTTCTACCATTTAATTATAAACTTCGCCATCAACACACCAACATCAGCCTCAGCCTCGTCACCACCTCCATCAGGTTATCAACACCGGTGAGATACTCCACGAAAAAAAAAAATCGAAAAACGTGTGGATCACATAGTGAGAAAAAGTGATCATATCTGGAAGGTGGTTCATCACTGTGATGGTCTTATCGTGTGTGTGGCGAGTTTTACGGTGCTTTCAAACGCTCTTAAAAGATGATACAAGCAATGAAACATTGACGAATTATTCTTAATGGATAATATCAGTGGGAAGTATATATATAATATATATATATATATATATATATATATATATATATATATATATATATATATATATATATATTTTCGTGCCGAATAGGTAAAACTTGCGATTTTGGCTTATATAGCAACGATCTTCTTGTCGAATAAGGCAAGCGAAAATTTGTGTATGTAATAATTTCGCAAAAATCATTCGAATCTAACGAAAAAATATATATTTCATTGTTTGTTTATTAAATTATTGTACACTTATCTAAAATATATTTAGTTGGATTAGGCTAAATTAAATTGAGCTTCTTATAATAATGTTAGGTCAATTTTCTAAGGTATGTCATTTGGTACAAAATTATTAATTTTTACATTAACATATATGAAAAAATATATCTTTAAACGTATATAAGAAAAATTTAGAAAGGACTTAATTTTAAATTAGTTCTTGCTAACTGACCAATTTTACCTATTCGGCACTATTTATATTAAATATTATAAAGTGTGTGTGTGTGTGTGTGTGTGTGTGGAGCCTGGAGCCTCACTCACTCATGCCTTGTACTCAACAGCTGACCTTTGCCACTCTAGAATTTGCATGGCCTAAACACACAACGTACATATATATTCCGCCTTGATGGATGTCTTCAGTTATGGATGCGCGGAGATTTTTCCCACGGAGTACACGTATGTACCATGAATATTCACACGCAGAGGAAGCACCGTGCTCAAGTGATGGCACAAACACACACACACACACACACACATGTCAGAGGAGACATGATAACGACATACAAAATACTGCGGGGAATCGACAAGGTAGACAGTGACAGGATGTTCCAGAGAGGGAACACAGAAACAAGGGGACACAACTGGAAGCTGAAGACTCAGATGAGTCAAAGGGATGTTAGGAAGCATTTCTTCAGCCACAGAGTAGTCAGGAAGTGGAATAGTCTAGAGAAAGATATAGTGGAGGCAGGAACCATACATAGTTTTAAGACGAGGTATGATAAAGCTCATGGAGCAGGGAGAGTAGAGACCCAGTAGCGGACAGCGAAGAGGCGGGGCCAGGAGCTGAGTATCGACCCCTGCAACCACAATTAGGTGAGTACACACACACACACAAAAAAAAAAAAAAAAAAAAAACTGGCTACGTATTTATCCACAAGAGCCTTTGACAACTAGTAACAACTACGACATTCACACTGGTGTAACTACCGTCACAACGACATTCTTCCCCCATTAATTATAACTAAAATTGTTACTGGAGTTTTGTATACTTATCTCTTTCAATAAATATCGTTGTTATACAGATTTTTTTTACTCAAAATTGTCATTGAAATAAAATATCTAAACTTTCTACACGTTAATTATATTAAACTTAGCATTGAAGTAATCTAACTTCAACTGTACAGCTTAGTGCTTATATATCATAAAGGCACACTTAGACTCGTGCATGAATGCACTGCCTATGCACTCTCAGATAATATGCTTTTGATGTTACTGTTGCTGCTCACTGCTTATGTATAATTAAAATTAATAATACGTACATGTATCAACTCAATCACCCCTCTCAAGCAGGCACCCACACACCCAACTCTCACAAACATTGTAGATCAAACACGTAATACACACATACACACATTATAATTATTATTATGATCATCATCATAAAGAGCGCAAAACCCGTACGAGTTATACATTCGTGGCCCTTTTCAGGCCACGAATGA